>RJWM01001622.1:0-113261 GCA_004363535.1 Dasyprocta punctata | reverse complement strand
TTATCTGGCAGCACTCTTTCAATCTAATTTCATGTTTAAAAGAATTGTTAAATCCCTTCCCTGCTCTTTAAGGATCAGTGACAATCTTTAGATATTTCCGATTCCAATACTGACATCTCACATGTCTTTGCTCCAGCTCCCAGCTAAAAAACAAAGACCTAGCAAAGGCAGATACAACACTACACATATTTCAACTGGTATCTCTCTCACCATCCTAGAGGTGAGAAAGAAACTCAACATGCTCTGATTTCTTTTAGGAACAAAAAACCTTAGCCAGGCATGGTAGCACAAGCCTGTAATCCCAGCACTCAGCAAGCTGTGGCAGGAGGATCACCATGAGTTCAAAACTAGGCTAGGCTATATAGTGAGTGCAAAGTCAGCCTGGAATACACAGCGAGACCTCATCGAGACAAAACGAAAACCCTAAAACAACCCCCCCCAAAAGATAAACAACAAAAAGCTCCAAACAGTAAAAAATCTTAAAGATTTATATCTTACCAGTTTCTTGTTTTGCAACTTAAAAACTCATGTCCTCTTTCAACCCTACACTGAATAAGAAAACTTGCATATGACAGACATGTACAGTATGTTAGGTAATATTATCCTGAGTAAAAACTCACGAGGAAAGTATCAGTATCATCCCATTGAACAGCCAAACCTAAGGCTCAGAGCAAAGTATTTTGCTTAAGGAGACAAAAACTAAACACAAGAATCAGGATTGGATCTCAGATTATAAAACTAAAACCAGCCTTCTTTCTCTCACCTGCATTTCCCATATCATGTATGGGTGTTATCGGAGAAACATTCAATGTGTTAGTTGGTGCATAAACTTTTTTTTTTTTTTTTTTTTTTTTTGTGGCACCCGGGATTGAGCTCACAACCTCACGCCTGCCAGACACACACTTAGGCTACTGAGCCAAACTCCCAGCCCTAGTTTTTTGAGGCAGGGTCACACTATGTAGCTCAGGCTGGCCTTGCACTCACATTGCAGCCCAAACTGGCCTCGAACTCACAACACTCCTCCTACCTGAGCCTCCTGAGTGCTGGGATTAAAGGCGTGCACCACCACATCTGGCTCGGCACATAAACTCTTAATTATATATTTACTCTAATGTGTGTTATGAATACTGATTCCTTTAATCCACTGAGATTATAAATTTCCTTTGAAAATTAACTTGTATTTTGTATATATGTATTTATTTATTTATTGGTACTGAGGATCAAACTCACAACCTTGCACCTGTCAAGCAGGTGCTTAAGCCACTGAGCTAAATCCCCAGCCATATTTTTTGAGACAGGGTCTCACTATGCAGTTCAGGCTGGTCTTGAACTCACAATGATCCTCCTGCCTCAACCTCTCTAATGCTGGGATTAAAGGCGTGTACCACCACACCTGGCTCTGTATTTTGCTTTTAAATAGTTGATTTATGGCCAGAGATATAGCTCAGTGGCACAGTGCCTTCTTAGCAAGTGTGAGACCCTAAATTTGATTCCCAATACCAAAAAAAAGGTGATTTAAATACTATAAGGCAAATAATAGTACTAATTTAACCAGAGATGATAAAATCTGTCAGGATGGCATAAAACTAGCTGAACAATGGGAGAAAAATACACTGTCACAGTACTTCTGTTAAAACAAACACCCGCATCATATTTTAAAGCTTACAATGTGCTTGCACACAGATTATTTCACTTGATGCTTTTAACAACCTCCAAAGGTTTACATTATTAGTATCCTGTGCGTTTTAGAAATGAGGAGATGGTGTTCAGCAAGGCACAGCCATGCTCAAGGTTACTCAGGGAAGAACTGACCATGCATGCCAGTTTCAACCTAGCTGTGCCAAGCAACCTTCTGGCAGCGATCTGGTTGACAGGAACGAGTGGCTTCAGGGCACAGTATTCCAGGAAGGGCTCTGGTGGATCTCATCCAAGCTAAGAAAGTGGCACCTGCTATGGCTCTTCAATCTGCTCAGAAGCAGCCAAAATACTTTCTGCTCTACAACCCATGTGCCTACCATCTTTCTGCTTGGTTCTGGGCAGACAACCAAACCCAGAAACCAAAAGTAAAATGCAGAGCTGACTACATCAGGGCCCTGCTTAAAACTGCTCTCTCTGTGGCCCAGGGTCTAGGTATAAGCTCCTTAGCTCAGTGTTCAAGACCCTCTCTGGTCCGGCTCTTGTGGGATTCCCCACCTTCATCTACTGCCATAAATGCTGTTCCCCATCTACACAGAACTGAGTGTTGGTCTCTGACCAAGCTGTGTTGTTCCACACAGTTATGATTCTGTATGCATTATTTCTACTCAGAAACAAACTTTACAGTGGAAAAATCTGGTAACACCACCCCACCCAAGTGATGTCACCTTAACCAAGTGACTTGGGTTAACATTACCAATAATGGGGAAAACTTAGATGACATGACACACTAAGAAGGATGCAACACTGATTCTGTGATGCCCAAAATGTACAACCTGAATCCAATTGTGAGGAAACGGACACGTCCGAATTGAGGAATATTCCACAAAATAAATAATCTATTTACTTCAACATCAACGATGAAGACCACTTCAGATTAAAGGAGACTAAAGAGATATAAAAACTAAATATAGTGTAATCCTCCACTGGCTCCTAAATCATAAAAAACACAATTGTTAGAAAGGACAGTGGGCTAACTGATAAAGATGAATTTAGCTCTGTGTGGTCACCCGTGTCCTGCTCACTGTACCATATTAAAAGTAAATAATGCTGATATTTTTTACTAGTGATATTAACCTTGATCACCTGGCTAAAGCAAACAGATTTCTCTATGGAAAATACTTTTCCCTCTGTAAATACTACACATTTTCAGGTTGTACAGATATTCTCTTTTTGTATAAACAAATGCTCAATTCTGTTGGCATCTATCAATGGATTCTGCTTGCAACAGAGAGTAGTGTGGTACTCTTAACAGTGATTTTCTATAGTATTTCCCTCATGTCTTCTACATTTATTTAATTTAATTTAATTAATTTAGTCTTTTTGAGACAGGGTCTCTATGTAGTTTATGTAGTTCAGGCTGGCCTTGGGCTCTGTCTGTAGCCTAGGCTGGTCTCGAACTTGCAATGACACTCCTGCCTCAGCCTCCTGAGTGCTGGGATTATAGGAGTGCAGCCAAAATGCCCATCTTACATTTATTTTGTTATCCAGATTCAGGTTTTTTTTTTTTTTTTTCGTTTTTTTTTTGAAGACAGGGGGTCACTATAACTCAGGCTAGTCTTGAACTTGTGATCCTCCCAGTACAGCCTCCCGAGCATAATCTGAGGCATTACAGGCATGCATCACCACATCCAGCTTTTTAATCCAGTTTTTTTATTAGTACATGTTTGCAGTATATGATGGTTACATTCTTTGTGGGGAGTTGGTTCACATCCGTAACACATCTTAATTCTTTCTTACCTCCTTCTCTTCCCCCATCACACCCCTCCCTCCATCTCTTGGTCATTTTTCCCTTCACAAAACTGTAAGTCTTGGGCCAGGGATTTAGCTCAGTGGCTTAAGTGCCTGCCTGGCAGGCTTGAGGTTGTGAGTTCAATCCCTGGTACAAAAACAAACAAACAAACAAACAAACAAACAAAAATATATATATATATATATCTTTTATAAAGAAGAATTATTTTGTTGTGCACATTATTCCAATTTTGGCCACTGAAAATTCTTCCAGGTTGGGTTCTGCATTCTTTCAATATGCTTCCTTTTAAAAGTTAATTAATTAAATTAATTAGCAACATTAGGGATTGAGTTTTGTGCATGCTAAGTAAATCCTCTACCATTGAGCATACCCATATCCCTGTTTTCTTTAATTCTATTTTGAGACAGGGTCTCACTAAGATGCCCAGCCTAGTCCTGAAAATTTGTGGTCTTCCTGCCTCAGCACCCCGAGCAGCTAAGACTGCAGGTATGCACCACCATGCTGGCTTTCAGTCTCATTTATTTTTATTATCCCAGTCCTAGAATCTACCAGTTCTCCAAGGAGTCCTGATTCCTTTAATTGATATTTAGAAGCCGAGATATGGGTGCCTGGGGTGTTCACTGCTGTTGGGGTATCATGACTTCTAGCCTTTCGCAATGGCTAGAGCTTGGAAATATATATGTGTGCACTAACTCATGTACCCTGACATGTCTATATTTTCTACCTACTGACCTATAGACATGAGCCCATACTGCCACTACTGATCCAGTTCTGCACCTCAAATTTCACTCTAGCCTTCCCCATTCCTAATTTAGAGCTTCTTTCTTTGATGTGTAAAACCTGACTCTTATTAGTTACAATATATTTACCTGCTTGTTCAACCATTGTATGCATTTAAAGTAGGGACAGAATTTCCAACACATAACCTTGAGAGAAACAAATTTTACAAACTAGAGTGCTTTGTTTACATGCAATTCTTTTTGTCATTACCCTTATAATATACAGTCAAAACACTGCTTCCCAAGGTCAGCTCCTTTCTTCCCTATCCCCTTCAGCATGGTTATATGACTCGCTATAACACCAGTTAAGAGTCGATTGTCAGGGTGTCTATTCTGGCTCTCCATCCCCTGCCCTCCTCCTACCACATCCTGGTTGATTAAAAAAGGGATTTTACATACAAGCAAATTCTTTTTTTGTGTGGTGTATAGCTCTATGGATTTTGGGAAATGCACAGATCTACATGTTGGCCAGTACAGTTCCATACAGAATATTTCATCACTCCAAATATTTCCATGGCAACTGTAATTTTAGTCATGCTTTTCCACCAACAACCAGAAGGGGGCAGGGTTTCTCTATGAAGGCAGCTGTCACCAGGCACTCAGCCTGCTTTCTTGAACGCAGACAGACAGATCTTTGTTCCGCAGACTCGAAGTGTCATCTTCTGGCTATGGTTGGAGGAGTTAGGAGGTTAGGTTTCTTCTTCCTAAAACAAGTAAGTTTGGCTGGAAGCTTCAAAACCTCACACTGTAACTGAATAAGCATGCAGATTCGTCAGAGAAAGCAGTCAAGAAGGCATCCCACAACTATGCTTTGAACAAAATACGCAGTGAGGGAAACAAAGGAAGATGACAATAGTAGAGGACAAGATGTAATCAGGGTGAAGGTAGAATGACAACCACAGACTCTTTTTCAAGGCATTGTCGGTTTCCTACTGGAGGCTAGGAAAGATTTCTGTAGCAGGAGAGTGATAGTGGGGAAGGGAAAGGACTCCCAGGCAGAGCAAAGAACCTGAGCACAGGGAAAATGGCTAGTGCAGCATTGTGGCCTGTTCGAGTGGAAAACAGGTTAAGAAAAGAGCAGAGGGCACTTGGGAGGCTGAGGTAGGAGGAACGTTGTGAGTTCGAGGCCCACTTGGGCTACAACACGAGCACAAGGCCAGCCTGAGCTACACAGTGCGACCCTGCCTCAAAAAACCAGGGCCGGGAGTTTGGCTCAGTGACTTAAGCGCCTGTCTGACAGGCGTGAGGTTGTGAGTTCAATCCCCGGTGCCGCAAAAAAAAAAAAAAAAAGAAAGGAGCAGAGGACAAACTTGGCAACACCTCAAATGCCCCGCTAAGGCATTCGTTTAGTATCCAGTAAACACAGGGCACTCCGACATGCAAATAAATAGCTGTGCCGTAAGGCAGACGTGAAACAGTTCACGTTCTGCTTGATTCCTAACAAATTATAATTTTAAAAATATTAATTATGATCATAACTACTCCAGCCACATTTGTAAAGTGAGACTAATAGTCAATAGTGGGTTTCTGTGTGTATTCAATGGTGCAATATATGAAAACACGTAAGAGTTTCTGGTATATGCAAGTGTTCAATAAATATTAGTATTACAAAAAAATTATAAGCCACTTATATTTATCTAAGTGCCCTCCATACCTCTTATCCTTCTCATAATGGGCAAGTTTTTCTTTTTCTGTTTTTTTTTTTTTTTTAACTTAACGGGCAAGTTCTTAAAAGACCATTTTCATCCCTTACATAGTAAAATCTGGTCTCAACTACTCTGCAAGTCTACATTCGACAATGCTGCAAAATCAGTTTGAACAGTTCACAGATCTAACTCCCCAGCCTTGCTTGCTGCTATGAACCCCCAATAGTTTGCTGCATATTTTATACACGTGACCATTTTCAGCCCCTAGAGAATCCTAAAAAGTAAGTAGTATCATAGTGTTTCTAAAGGTAAGATTATTGAGTGTTAGGGACATAAACTAAACTTCCCAAGGCCACAGAGCAGTCTCCCTGCCTTCTAGAGCCTCTGTTCTTTCTAGCAAACGGTACTGCCCTTCTCCCCACTCTCCAAGGGAACACAGCTTGGATTCTGGCATAAGCTCTTCTGTATCCAAGCTCTCTCTAAGGGTGATTCTAGCTTTGCGTTGGCAGCTCCACAAACATCTATTTGCAGGCAGGACTTTTCACCCCAGTTCCAATTCTATACATTTAATGTCCTGGTGGAAATCTGTGCCTGGAGGCACCTCAACTCAGTAGCACCTCAGTCAGCACTGCTCTTTAGCCTTGTCCCTGCTGGTCATCACTCTCAACTCAAACCCTCAACTCCAACTTCTGGTGCTGCCCAAAACTCAGTGTGGCACCAATCTCATCAGGTGAGCTTCTTCCACACCTCCTGTCTGTGTCATTCTGTTCTCTTTCCCCTCTTCCAGATCCACCACACCTTTCTTCTGGGTTCTTCTAAAAATTTCAGAGGTGACTTTTCTGCTTCCTCTCACCCAATTCATCCTTCAAAGCTACTCTCTAGACTAATCTTATTACAACATCAGTTCATTCCTGTCATCTCAGGCTAACAGCTCTCAGAAAGCTCCACAAATAGCTGCATACCCATGTTTACTACAGCAAGTTCACAATAGCCAAGGCGTGGTACCAGTCTAGGTGCCCACCGACAGACGAACAGATAAAGAACATGTGGTATAAATACACGATGGAAGAGTGAATTTATGTCATTTGAAGGAAAATAAATATGACTAGAGATCATCATATTAAGTTAAGTAAGTTAGACTCAGAAAGACAAGTACTGGGGCTGGGGACTTAGCTCAGTGGCCTAAAGCGCCTGCCTGGCAGGCGAGAGGTTGTGAGTTCAACCCCTGGTACCAAAAAAAAAGAGAAAAAAAAAGACAAGTACTGCATGTTTTCCCTAATATGCAGAACCCCACTCTCAAAGGCATGAAAATAGAAGGGAGATTATTATTAGACAAGAGGAAGGTGGCAGTGGTGTAAGGAAGGGTAATAGAGGAATGGATAATATCAAAATGTTATTTTGCATGTATGAAAACACCACTACTTTTTCTAAAAGCTTCCCAACAAATCCCAAACTCTTTGGGAACCCAGACACAGATTTCTGAACATCCTGAGCCTCAAACTACACTACAGTTCTAGAAAACAAAATGTATCCTTTAGAGAACTGCCTGTCTTTCCATCTAAAATTTCTACTTCCTGCTATCATCCCTTGAAAAACTAGGAAGACATTAATCCCAGTCAGGACCTGATTGTTAACTGCAGTCTTGCCACATGGGGCCTCTGCATTCACTGCCAGAGAACACTTAACATCTCACTAGTCTTTCTCCCCGCCTAGACTGGGTTGTAAACATGCAGTAGGGGGCCTGGAGTATAGTACCAGCTTGAGAACTGAGTATCTTCGAAGCTTAGCTGCTGATGCTAAAGGCAGTGAGGGGTGAAGGGTGGGCAGTAAGAGTCTTGAGCACCACTCACCCTTCCGGTTCATCCCCATCTGGAGGCATTTGAGTAGGCGGCAATACTGGCACCTGTTCCTCTGCTTCCGAGACATGACACAGTTCTTGTCACGACTGCAGCGATATACCCGTTTGTTGCAAATGCTCCGCTTGAAAAACCCTTTGCAACCCTCACAGGAGATGATTCCATAGTGCAAGCCTGTGGCACGGTCCCCACAAATGAGGCAGGTTCGTTGTTCAGCCCGATCATCTGGAACAGAAACTGAACATTTTCAAGTTAGAGCATAGTGGAACAAAATAAGCAATCCTGCTCTGAGAAGACCCAGAATACCACCATCTTCAGACTAACTGGCAATAGAGGGTATCTTTGGAAACTCTGTCCCTGGAACAGAACCCTACGTCTACCTACAGATATTATAAACATTATTTATCTTGTTTGTAAAAGTAAATTTATTATAAAAGTAAATGAGCAAATATCCCCCCACACACACACAAACATCTTCCTCTGGGTTTTATCTTCACTTTGAACAGTATCCAAGTCAGAAACCTAGGAAAACTTTGACTCCTCCGTCTCCCTGTCCTTCTCATCCACAGCACATTAATGCTACCCTACAGGAAGGTAGGAAGGATTACTGACAATATGTGAGCACTTGGCACATGGTATTTCTAGTCTACATCCAATAAATTATAGCTGGAAATATTAATAAGTGAAGAAGTTTAAACCATTCCAGTTAAATGAGCCAGTAAGCCAGATAACAGATATCTAACTATTTACTTATTTTTTATTTTAGAGAAAATAAAATTTCAAAACAAGATAATAGGAGAGTAACAATGGTTAATACATTGCATATTGTTATCATTAGTTACTCAAAGTACAAAATACAGGCATTTAATTGTTCAAACTGTATTAGTACAAACCTTTATTTTCAATAAACTAAGAGAAATTAGTGTAACTATATATATATATATATATATTTTCCTTTTCCTTTCCTTTTCTCCTTTCCCCATCCCAATTTCTCTTTCCTTTAGAGCAGTTTCTTCCCATTTCACAATAACAGATATTTACTAAGCAAATACTTTATTCTGGTTACTCTCTTAAGGCATGAATACAGCTGTGAATAAAAGTCTGTGGTAGGTGGCAGGCGCACAAGGTTGTGAGTTTGATCCCCAGTACCAAAAAAAAAAAAAAAAAGTCTGTGGTAGGGCTGGGAATGAAGAACAATGATAGAACTCCTGCCTCGCCTGCTTGAGGCCCTAGCCTGTATCCTCGGCATTGCAGAGGGAGACAGGGAGACCAGGCTGGCAGGCAGGCTGGAGTCCATCCCTGGTAAACCTTACATTCTAGCACAACATCTATTCTGGGCCCAGGCCCCGTGTTAGAACGTAAGTAAAGCAGCATTATCCCCAGAGTCAAGGAACTCACTGATTAGCAACAAACAACTCAGTCAAGGAGGAAATTCAGGCTCGAATATACCTTTCCCCTTCCTTCAAGTTATACTTACTCAGTACCACGCCAAAGAACAGGCGTGTAACAAAAAAGAAATCACCCTGACACCCTGCTTGGAGGTACCAAAATTTACAGGAAAGGTTTTGATCAGATGCTAAGTCAAGAAACCAGAGATTTGAGCCTTGTTCCTGTATAAGAAGCAAGATGTGATGATTAAAAACTTAAATATCCTAATAGGTCCATACTTAATTTGATAATGACATTTTGGTAAAGGAAAGCATTTAAAGGTAATATTGAGGATCACAGTGACACAGGTGTCTTGGTCACTTTTCTCTTGTTGCTAGGACAAAACACCTGACACCCAAAATAGGGAAGCAAAGGTTTATTTAGCTCACTGTGGAGGTTTCAATCCATAATCAGCAGGCTCCAAGGCAGGGTGGCGTGGCACCAGGGTAACACTTCAAGGCAGCAGGCAGGAAAAGCAGCCAGAGCAAAAGGAAGAGCAAGCCTCTTTTCCTTTCTTATAGTGCCTGCAGGCCACCCCCCATCCCAGCCCCTTAGGGAGCATGTAGCACTCACAAAATCAATGTGTTCTCCTCTTGCACAGTATGAGGATATTTACAAAGTAAGAACCCTGGCTGCCTGCTGAGTCTCTTAGTTAAACTTCTAAACTCCTCAAATTGATACAGTGTATCAACCATAACAACAGGTAACCACTATGGGGAGAAGGAGGCTTGCATTCATGAAGCCCCCCTTACATGCAAGCTTTGAGACAGACAAATCTTTAACGATCACCATTTAGTAAGCTGAGTAACTGCCACCTACAGATATTGGGCCCTAATCACTGGAAACTGTAAATGCTACATGATAAAGGAAAACAGTCTGAATTGAGGAGATTATTCTGGATTATATAAATGGGATTAAATGCAATCACAAGTGTCTCCACAAAACAGGGAGATTTGATAATGATAGTAGAGAAGACATACACTCACAGAGAGGAAAAGATGATATGAAGACTGGAGCAAGAGCTCAAAGAATGCCAGCATCCACTCGAATTTATTTTTTTATTTTTAATTTTAAACAAAAGGAAAATAAGAAACCAAAACATAACAATTTCACACCAACCAACAAAACAGCAACAATCATCAGCATATTGGATATTCCTAAAAATTATTTCAGATAAAAATATATACATGAAACATTATATAACAAATTATTAACACAATTGTTTTTAAATGAACATTTCACATTAAAAATAAAATCTGAAGGTGATCCTGAGAAAATTACATTTCACTAAAAATTCTTTTTCTCTGACTGTCACAACTATTTATATACATAGATTTTCTTTCAGATGACATGATAGTCTACCTAGAAGACCCCAAAAACTCCACCAAGAGACCCCCGGCTTCAATAAGCAGACCTAACAACGCAGCTGGCCACAAAATCAACACTCAAAAATCAACAGCACTCCTGTATACGAACAACAATCTCACTGAGAGAGAAACCAGGGAAACAACACCCCCCCACAATAGCAATTTCCCTCTTAAGACTGCTTTCATTGTGTCCCACAAGTTCCGGTATGTTGTATTGTCCTTGTTGTTCACCTGTAGAAACTATCTAATTTCTTCTTTAATTTCATCTGTGACCCATTGATTGTTCAGAAGTGTGCTATTTAATTTCCATGTGTTAATGAAGTTCTTGTGGTTTTCTTTCACATGGATTTCCAATTTTATTTATTTATTTTTTTTGCGGCGCCGGGGATTGAACTCACAACCTCGCGCCTGCCAGGGCAGGCGCTTAAGCCACTGAGTCAAACTCCTGGCCCTGGTTTTCTGAGGCAGGGTCGCACTATGTAGCTCAGGCTGGCCTTGCGCTCGCGTTGTAGCCCAAGCGGGCCTTGAACTCACAGCGCTCCACCTACCTCAGCCTCCCGAGTGCTGGGATTAAAGGCGTGCGCCACCACGCCCGGCTGGATTTCCAATTTTATTGCACTATGGTCTGATAGTATGCATGGGATAATTTCAATTCCTTTACATTTACTCAAGCATGTTCTATGAACCAGTATATGGTCTATTTTGGAGAATGTCCCATGTGCAGCTGAAAAGAATGTGTATTCTGCTGTTGTAGGGTGGAAGATTCTATAAACATCTACTAAGTCCACTTACTCAAAAGTTTGATTTTATTCTAATATTTCATTGTTGATTTTTTTGTCTAGTTGACCTGTCTTTTTGTGACAGCAGGGTATTGAGGTCTCCCAATACAATTGTATTAAGGCTTACTTGATTTTTCATGTCCATTAATAATTGTTTTATATAACTGGGTGCACTAGTATTTGTTGCATATATATTTATGATTGTTATCTCTTCCTCTTGGATTGTTCCCTTTACCAATATATACAGACCTTCTTTGTCTCTCTTAACCAGTCTCGGCTTAAAATTAACTTTATCTGCAAATAAAATAGCTACCCTTGCTTTTTTCTGGACTCCTGTTGCATGGAGTATTATTTTCCATCCCTTAACTTTCAGTCTATGGGTATCTTTTTGAATTAAATGTGTTTCTTGTATACAGCATATTGTTGGATCTTGCTTCTTGATCCATTCTGCCAGTCTATGTCTTTTGACTGGTGAATTAAGACCATTAACATTGAGGGTTAAAACTGATACGTACTGACTTATCCTTATCATGTTGTTTTCTATTTTCCTGGTGGATTCCTTCTACTGGGGTTTGTAGAGCTATAATACTTATCATCCCTTTCTAAAATGTCCTTCAAAACATTTTGAAGTGCTGGTTTAGTGGTCGTGAATTTCCTCAACTATTCCTTATCATGGAAGTATTTTGTTTCTCCCTCTATTTTGAAAGATAGTTTTGCGGGATATACCAATCTGGGTTGAAAGTTGTTTTCTTTTAGAACCTGGAGTACTTCGCTCCGAGCTCTCCTTGACTTGAGAGTTTGTGCTGAGAAATCCACTGTAATTCTGATGAGCTTTCCTTTATAGGTGATTTGTTTCTTTTCTCTAACAGCTTTTAAAATTTTAATCTTGTGTTGAATTTCTGGAATCTTACTATGATATGCCTGGAAGTAGATTTTTTTTTAGTCATTGTTAATTGGAGTTCTACATGCCTCACTTATTTGTACGTCAAATTCCTTTTCTCTACCAGGAAAGTTTTCTTTTTTTTTTTTTTTTTTTTTTTTTTTTTTTTTTTGCGGTACCGGGGATCAAACTCACAACCTCGCGCCTGCCAGGGCAGGCGCTTAAGCCGATGAGCCAAACTCCCAGCCCTAGTTTTTTGAGGCAGGGTCGCACTATGTAGCTCAGGCCAGCCTTGCGCTCGCGTTGTAGCCCAAGCAGGCCTCGAACTCACAACTCTCCACCTACCTCAGCCTCCCGAGTGCTGGGATTAAAGGCGTGCGCCACCACGCCCGGCTCAGGAAAGTTTTCTGACACGATGTCTGTAAGGATGTTTTTAAAACCAATCGTAGTATCTCCTGCTTGTTCACTGACTCCAATTAATCTTAAGTTACTTTTCTTTGTCTCATCAAGCAACTGCTGGATTGATTTCTCATGTTCCCTTGCTAGTTTTGAAGAATCTTTCTTTTCCTGGTCACTAACTGTGAGCCTGTCTCCAATATCTGAGATCCTGTCCTCGCATTGGCTTAATCTGCTTTGAATACTTTCAATGGAGTCTCTATTCTCCTAGATATCTGCTTGAATCTGCTTTATGGAATCCATTTGCTTCCTATGTTGTCCTTGCATAGTTTGCTTAAGCTCGTTTATTTTTTTGTCTGTATCTGCTCTAACATCACTAAGCATGATGTGTATTTTGGTAATCTCTGTGGTTATTTGAGAGATTATTTCTGATTTCATTTTTTCCAAAGCCTCACTCAATTGCTTTATTACCACTTTGAAGAAAACCTTTCAGATTTTCCAGCCTCATTGCCCCCTGGGTTTGCTTTTGGTGAACTGGGTGTCTGGGGTTGTGACCTGTTTAAATGTCTTCTCATTCCCACCAACTTAGGGAAACCACTGCAGAAGACTGAGGGAAAAGAAAGCCAAAAGAGACAAAGAAGAGAACAGAACAAGACCACACCCAAAAGGAGGGCAGAAAACACACTCACACTAAATGATAATAATAATAATAATAAACTAAATGATCAATAAAAAGAGAAACAAAAGTCCACTTCCGGGGTTCTCTCTAGATTCACTGGTAAACAGCCTGTGGAGACAGCAACCCAAATCGCGGCGCTGTATCCCCGCAAGGCACCAACTGTTCGTGGACAGAGTAGTAGACAACCTTAGCAGGATGCCCTGAGAACAGCCTCCTCGGGCTTGCAGCCATCCAAGCAGTCTCTGCGGGTCTGCACCCTGCTAGGAACTGCTGGGGGAATCAGGCAACAGTTTTAGCCCCAGGTATATCTGGCCCGACTCCAGAATGGCTTCTGGCAAATCGCTCTCTCCCACGGGAGAACCAAGCCCTCCGCACTCACTGCCAGCCAGCACAGTCCTCCGTGCCCACCACTCTCCTCCACCGAGCAATGGTTCCACAGAGGCCTTGGGGTTACCAGCCACCACCAACACCACGATTGTGTGCTGCCGGGCTCCAACAGCTCCCCTTGCGTAGTGAGTCCAGCTCCAGGCAAAGGCTCCACCAGCTACCACCTTCTTAATTGAATTTTTTCTTTTCACTCTCTCTGTGGGGTTCGATTCAAACTTCAGGCTCTTCCTGGGTCCAAGGAACCCATCTCCCTCCTTTTTGTCTTCCTCAAGATGGTATATTTCCATGTCTAGATGGTGTCTCTCAGAGAGGCTGTTTTCCCTGCATCCTACTACTCCACCATCTTCCCGGAAGAGAAGCCACTCGAATTTGGAAGAGGCAAGTAACAAATTCACTCTAGAGCATCTAAATGGGGTACTGTCCTGCCAACATACAGTATTAGCCTAGTAATACTGATTTTTTTTTTTTTACTTTCCTGATTGCAGAGCTGTAAGAAAGTAAGTTTCTGGGCTGGGGATATAGCTCAGTGTGCACAGTGCCTGCCTGGCAAGCATGAAGTCATGAGTTTGATCCCCAGTACCAAGAAAATAAATTTCTGTTGCATTAACACACTTAGCTTATGGTAGTCTGTTAAAGCTATGCAGGTAATTTAACATGCCATTTTTTGGAGACAGTCAAACAGACACATTAAGACTTGTGGTGTAATGGCACACACCTATAATCCCAGCACTCTGGGAGACTGAGGAAGCAGGATTCAAATTTGAGCCCAGCCTGGGCAACTCAGCAATTTAGTGAGATTCTATCTCTAAACGAAAAAGTAAAAAAGGGCTCGGGGGTGTAGCTCAGTGTGAAGGCCAGGGGTTCAGTTCCCAATAGGGGGGTGGGAGGGCTTGTCGCAAGTCACACTACAAGGAGAAGCAGATCATGAGACTCAGGCTATACAACCAGGGAAATAAAAAGAATGACAGGGGAAGAAGGACTGCCTGGGTACTTGAGGGCTGCTCTGCAGCTCCTTGTTACAGACATTTCTAAGGTTTAGATGTACTTCCTAACTGTGAGCTGTTAGCAAATTAGTAAATGGTAATAAATCGAAATTTCCATGTTCTTGTATTATACGCCTTTTTTTCTTATTAATTTAAATACTGTTTTGCTACCAAAAAAACCCTCCAATTTTTAAAAAGGAAAAAATACCTTATAAAATGATCTTAGTATAATAAATATTCCATTTACTTTTGAAAACACAAAGAAAGTTCAAGGTAAACATTAGAGCAAAATGACAATAACAAACTTTAAAAATGATATCAGGTAAAGTCAAACAGAAAAAAGGAATGGCATAAAAACAGGACCCCCAGTGCTGGGCTCTGGCTGCTGAAAATGCTTGGAAATAGAGCGTGGAATAGTGTTAGGAAATCATGATTGGCTACAGAAGAGTTTCAACTTTCTAACTTTAAATTTAAACCTACAGTACTACGGTTGGGAGGGTGGCTCAGTGGTAGAGCATTTGCCTAGCTTGCATGCATGAGGCCCTGGGTTCAAACCCCAGTAACCACAAACAAAACAAAACCAATTAATGTTCTATCCGATATAGAGTATAAACCAGAACCTGACTAGAACAGACTTGAAATAGTTCTAAGTAATGGGTATCTACACATCTTCCTTTCTTAGGTGATAGTACTGGATTTTAGTGAGTACCTACCACAACCAGGCAGGCTTTGCTTCACTGACTCATGTAATCCTCAAAACTCAACAGGTGAGTACAACTGTTATCACTATTTCTTAAGTGATAAAACAGAGACTCAAAAACAGTTACCCAGCTTGTCAACCTAGAAGTGCTGATGCTGGTCACAAACAAATGTCAGAACTAGAGTTCAATAATCTGTTCATAAAGCATCCCAGTTATATGGCATTCTGTGTAGCACCTAGAATCATGAGCAAAGGACCCATGGACAACAATTAAATGCAGACTTGCTAAGAACATGCTCATGTCTGGGAACACTGCTTTTTTTCTTTTTCCCCATGGTAGCCCCAAAAGATTACATTGAGATCAAAGACAACTGCAGCATACTTCTCCAGCAATGAATACATGGAGCCTTGAATGCTCTATCTGACTGCTCTGTTTGGCTACCACTATCCTTACTGCCATGTTCTGGCTTTTGTTTTTGTGGAGTTTTTGATTTTTGTAGCACAGGTGATTGAGTATCTTCTCATTGAGCTACATTCCCTCATCCCCTTTTTGAGAAAGGATCTTGCTAAATTAAAAGTTGCCCAGGCTGAGCTTCAATTTACAATCCTCCTGCCTCAATCTCCCAGAGTGCTAGGATTTTACAGGTATGTGTCATCATTCCTGGCTCATGTTGCTTTTGTTTTTTAAACACTGGCATAGATCATGAACTAATTTATAAAGGAGCTTCTCAAAGGCTCTTTCCAAATCAATCTCATAACCTTCAAGGAAACATTTGGAAAATTTCTCTTATGTATGTAGAAAAATAGTAATAAGAGGGTCAGTTATTGAGTACTTGGGTACCAAATGCATAAAATAATTATACTGAATCACTACAAAAAAATCTCCCATGAGGTGGTCACTCCCTAATACTCACTTGCTAGCAAGGGAGGAGGGTAGGGTTAGAATCCCAAAGTCTACATGCCTAATTGTTAACATTCTTTGGCTACAACAAGCCAAATGTATCCATTCTTTATGCAGGTGAGTCAGGCCCTTCTCTTCTCAACCACTCAACTACTCACCTACCTGCCCAACCCAAAAAGCCAAAGTGTCCCTTTGTAAATGAACAAATTAATGAAGGAAAATGCCTCTAATGGTGCCCGGTCAGATAAGGGACTAGATTTCCAGATCTCCAATCTTGAAAAGGACTTGAAGGGTATTTAAGCATGTTTACATTCATTATCTTATTTGTACCAGGTCAAGGTAAGGACTATTTTTATTATATAGATAAGGCAGTGAACACTGACTGTGCACTATGAAGTGAGCATGAATTTTCACACGCACTGTGTATTCTCACAGTAACTGTGAGAGTTACTGTAACTCCCATATTACTAAATCTGAAATCTTAAAAGAGTTAGAAAGGGACTTTGAAATTACTTTGAACACACGTTATTGGTGGCAGGAATTCCATCTACAATATTCCAAGACAAGAGCTGCCAACACACTCTTACTTGTACATCTCCACTAGCTCAAGAAGGCACCCTGGGTCCATTAACTCTAGTTTTACACAGGACTAATGGTTCGAAATCTTTTCTATAAATTTACATTGAGCCAGACTTGAAATTTACCCATTGCCCTGAGGAATAGGCACATGGCAACAAAACAAAACCCCCCTACAAACCAAAAAATAACAATCAAAAACATAATCTAACTTAGTTCATATAAAAACTACTCAGAAATTTAAAGATATTAATGGGGTTTCTGACTGTAATTATTTTCTTCTCTCATTTAAAATTTTTTAATCATATGGTCTCAAAATCTCTTCAAAGTATTGAGAACTGAAGAGTTTGTTTTTCTTAATACAGTTTAAGACCAAATTAATTTATAACTTTTTGTAGCCACTAGCACCAAGAAGCACATAAATTTTACCATTACTGAAAATCTGTGACACGATACATGCTTTATACAGGATTGAATACAGATTAAAATTCAAGATCTTCCATTTCTAAGACGGTTATATTTCTACACCACCCCCACCTCAGTTCACATCTGGCTCACAGACATCTAAAATCTGAAGTCTTTATCACACGTACCATTTGCCCGTATCTTTCTTATTCCATTTTGGGAAGCAGGTAAAGGTTGAACCTAAGGGCAGGACTTTACATTTGTCTTTGATTAATTTTACCTTTGTATAATAAATTCTGCATGTTATTCTAGTCCATTGAAATCTTTGGGGGGCTAGTTTCTGCTACCTTTAGTTATTTCTTCTACTTCCTTCTTTTTCTGTATGTATGGTCAGTGTTACATAATTTTCATTTCCATCCTTAAATAATATTAAACTGGGTGTGATGACGCATGCCTGTGACCCCAGCACTCTGGGAGACTAAAGCACAAGGATCACAAATTTAAGCCCAGCCTGGGTAACAAAGTAAGATCCCATCTCAAAATAAAAAATTTAAGGAGAAAGAGGGTGCTAAGGCTGTAGCTCAGTGGGAAGGCCCTGGGTTCAATCCCTAGTACCAAAATAATAACAAAGACAATAACAATGAAAAGATGTGACTTTTGGGCAAACCTCTGAAGCCCCTTCTCTAATTTGATTTAATCATTACTATTGAGGAGATAAAAAATAATGCAGGTAGAATGCACCAATTTATCAGAGAAACAATGTTTTGAGCAGAAGTACTAGAAAAGGTTTAGGCTATGAACTTTAAATACCAATTCCTATTAGTAGGGGCTAGAACTCCCTTAGAGAAGTGGGCAATTCCAAGTGTGAGGCAGAATATAATAAACAAGGTTAGCTTTGTTGTGGTACCCAACTAATAATGAGATCATGTCAAAAGGCTACAGAAGGCAGCATTAAAAGCTTACCAATAGCTGAAGATGAAGCAATCTGTATGTTAAAAAGAACACCAGTGGCAAGGTATTAAAACATTTCAAATGCAAAAATCAGTGAGTTCATAATATTACAAAAGAAAAACCTTATTAGATCTTACTGGAGGTTCATTACCCTAGAAACTGATGAAATAAAGGAGGAACAAAAAAACATTAAAGTAGAAATTACTCCTGTTCCTTTCCCTAGAAGTGCTAGAAACAGCTAGGTGTGGTGGCACATGCCTGGAATCCCAGCACTGGAGAGGCTGAGGCAAGAAGATAGCTGTAAGTCTGAGGCCAGCCTGGGTCACAAAATGAGTTCAAGGCCAACCTAACCTGTATAGTGAAACCCTGTCTCAAAAAGACGGGAAAAAAAAAAGTGCTATGAGAAATCAGTGAAATCACCTATAAATGACACAATACTTTAGCTTTCTCATAGTCTGAATTAGAATGAAAGAATTTTGCAAAATATAAGTGTTAGGCACTGTTGTTGACAAATTATTTGTTCTTTTTTTTTTTTTTTTTTGGTACCAGAAATTGAACTCAGGATCTTGCACTTCCCAGGAAGGCGTTGTGCCACTGAGCTATATCTCCAGCCTTGTCTGTTTCTTTTTTTTTTAGCTAAAAAACTTCTAAAAACTAAACTAGTAATAAGGAGTATTCAGTGTGGTAGCAAGAGAAGATAATGACAGATTTCCTATAGAAGGTGAGTTCTGAAGCATAACAGGACAGTGTAACAGAAAAGTGAAAGCAAGGACAGGGTATAATCAGAAGAAACAACTGGCATATTAACATCCTAAATTTGGTGTTGGAAATCTCTTTTCACTTGGGTGTTCTGTGAGAAGAGCTGTCATTCCTTTCTGAAAGAGTCAATATAGTGCCAGAGATTTAGCTCAGCAGCATATGTGCCTGACAGCTCAAGGTCTTGAGTTTGATTCCTGGTACAAAAAAAAAAAAAAAGTCAATGTAATTCACAAAGCTTCAGCAAAACTATCAAGAAAAGTTACACAGAGCTGGGCATGGTGGCACACTCCTATAAATCCTGACACCCTGGGAGGCTGAAGCAGGAGGATCAAACATACAAGCCAAGCCTGGGTAATTTAGAGATTTAGCAAAACTCTGTGTCACAAAAATGGTAAAAACAAAGGCTGGAGATATAGCTCCTAAGTTTAAATTCTAGTACTACACATGTAATAGTAATAGGTAAATGTAACTAAATGAGCATTACTAGAATATGTTTGTTCTGTTACAATCTTCCAAATTCGCAGCTTAATCTTAAGAATTTTAAAATAAGAGATTGTTCTCTTAGGGCTGAGGATTTAACCCACCAGCGGAAGCGCCTGCCTGGCAAACACAAAGTTCGATACCCAGTACCAAAAACAAAATAAAACAACAACAACAAAAAACAAACCTGTTCTCGTGGGTAATAAGAACTATCATTTTCTATTTCATTTCTTCAAAATTCAAACTCTTAGATAGATAAAAACAGGTCCAGAGGTCAGTAAGGGTCTCTATGGACACATTCATTTTCAGAGGCAGATATGGCAAATTCAAAGAATATAATAAAAGTGACAACTAAAGCCGATGACGAGATTGGCATAGAAGATTAACAACAATCTGAGCTAGGTACAGAGCCCTAGCAACATCTTTTCAGAGCACCACCGGCAGGTATCCACCCAGATACACAGATGTTTCTGTCTCTACATATAGTGGGAACAAAAAGCAAATGAGAAGAGAAAGGTTTATAAACTAAATTGGTCACAATTCAACCAGAATTTTATAAAACTTAGGTTCTTGTTTCATGGAAGTGTCAGGATCCTTCAGTTATACCTTACCAAGATTACCTGAAAGATTAATTTCAATTGTTTTTTTGTCTTCGTGTGGAATCTCACTATGTGGCCCAGGCAAGTCTTGAACTCCTGGGCTCAAAGAATCCTCCCACCTCAGCCTCCCAAGTGCTGGAACTATAGACATGTGGTACTGAGCCTCACAAGTTTCAACTGGAGATGTTAACACTAACATCAGGCACCATGTCTATTATAGAGAAGATGCATATTCTGTTGAATAAATGAAAAATTCAGGAATAATG
The DNA here is from genome assembly GCA_004363535.1 of Dasyprocta punctata. Taxonomy (NCBI): domain Eukaryota; kingdom Metazoa; phylum Chordata; class Mammalia; order Rodentia; family Dasyproctidae; genus Dasyprocta; species Dasyprocta punctata. Next base: position 92,996 of record RJWM01001622.1, on the reverse strand, counting down.
CTATGACTCAGTGAGTATTTTCCAAATTACAAGCCATCAATCACAGCACCAAGACTAACATTGTGAAAAAAACAAAATGGAAAGGTATCAAAGAGCATCAAATGTAGTAAGGGTAAAATCTTGTCCAACTTCTGTTTCAATCCATGTGTTCACGTTTGTCTGCGTGTGCATGTAGACTGGGGGCCCTAGATTACAGTCACTGAGGTGTAAGAAGTTTGACACACACTAGGCCTAGTGTTAAATTACTCTGGGTATGAACTTGAGTTCTGCCACTTCCTAACTTTGTAACCACGAGCAAAAGATTCACTTCCTTAAACCTCACCATTAACTATAAAATCTCCATTGCAACAATATAGATGACTTACACAAATAAGGTTGAGTCAAACAAGTCAGAAAGAAAAGAATGTATATTATACATTTCTATTTGTATTAAGTTTTAAAAAAACTGACAAGGGTTAGACACAGTGTGAAAACACACTTCTGAATCTTGGCAGTGTTTCATTTCTCGACCTGGATGGTCTATGCTGTTTGGAATGCAACGAAGCTCACATTTATGTTTTATGTACTTTAAGTGTTAACATTTCACAATAAAAAGTTAAAAAAACAAAAGATAAGGCATTCCAGGAAAAGAAAATGACAGAAACAATGGCAAAAAGAAAGAAAATAAATCAAGATGTACTAGCAGCAACTGCATAGGATACTAAATTTTTTTTTTCTTTTTGAGACAAGGTCTCATTATGCAGTTCAGAATGGCTTTGAGCTCACTTTGTAGCCCAGGCTGATCTCAAACTCGCAATGATCCTCCTGCCTCAGCCTACTGAGTGCTGGGATTACAGGCATGTGCCACCACATCCAGCTTAGGATACTAATGTTAAACAGGAATCTTACAGAGGAGTGACAGGAGCTATGGGGTGTGGTGACATTCTCCCAGTGAGAGAATATATCTGGATCAAAGCAGGGTTTTAGGAACATTAATCTCATAGTGTTAAGCAGTGCTGAGAGGGGATAAGATGGATGACCTGGATAATATAGTTTAGGAGTGTTCAAAGATGACTGAGCAGAAGTGAAATGAAAGCCTCAGGAGCACCTAGAGGGCTTGTTGACTGGCAGTCAGTCAGGAGAGATGAGGAAAGACGATGACAGGAAGGTGTTAAGGATGAGCTAAACCAAGGTGGCTGTGAGAAATGTGATTTCATTAACAGAGAGGTGGAAAGCTAAAACTGAGTAAGAGGCAAAATCAATGGCTTTAGTTTAAGGGAAGACAATGGGTGAACCTAGCAGAAGTATTTTAAAGACAACCATTCAGGGTAGTGATGGCAAATCTTTTAGAGTTTTCAATGATACCAACAAACCGCTGCAGCACACATGCCATAGGTTTGTTGCCAATGATTAAGGGGCCAAAGGTTAGGGCCAGAATGAAGGATTTGGGATTCATCAACACATGAAGAGCTAAAGCTATGGCAATAGATCAGCGCCAAGTGGGGAGGAATGTGTGGAGAAGCAGCAGCAGGGTAACACAGAGACAAGGAAAGGGGAAGGCCACATGGTCCCCAAGAAGAAAAAGGTGGAATATAAATTCATGATTACCAGAAAGATAAGGGATAAAAGGGTTTCACAAAAAAGGCAGCATTGTCAAATGCAACAGATCAACAAGTGTAAAGAATAAGCAAAGACTCAAAGGTCACTACAGGGAACCATTTCATCAAGTTAGGACAAGAAGTATACAGAGTTTAAAATAGGGAGCTGGTAAAGAAAAAACACAGTTACAGATCACCATCCATTCAAAGACTGATACGGAAATAGTATTTTATTGTAAACAGCAAGAGATTCAAGCAGATGCCTATCTTGTCTTAACTAAGAGAGACTGGTAAGCATTTAAAGACAAACATAGAAACAAAAGCTTTTAAGAGAATGAAATGTAATCCAGGCATATTTTCAAAATAAAAACTTGTGTAAAAAGCAAAACCACTTAACTGCTTTGATCTCACTGCCCCCTCTTTTTGGCACAGTAGAAATCGAACCCAGAGCCTTTGCACTGAACTACAGCCCCAACCCTTTTGTACTAAGAGACAAGAGTCTTGTTAAGTCACTAAATTGCCCAGGCTGGGCTCAACTCATGATCCTCCTCCTGCCTCAGTCTCCCAATGTGGGGGGATTACAGAAATATGCCACCACCTCCAGCTTCTCATATATTTTTATTAAGAAAAAAATAAAGTGACTTGCCAAGGGTCAGAAGAAAAAAAAAACTACCCAAGGCTATGTTGTAAATCAGTGATGGATGTGAGCTTCAACCTTACTACTTTCACAAAGGCAGTCTTTCCATTACACCAAACTGTCCAGTGAGGGTGGGAGAAGGGAAGAAGATGTGGTAGGTGGTAGGTATATCAAGACTAAGCCTCAATCCTGCTGCTAGCTATTTTATTTTTAAAGAAACAGGAAATTGCAAGAGTCACAAACAAATCTATGAAAAAAGAACTAACTGGATGTATTCTTGCTGTCCTGTAAGTAAGCACTACATGCCCCCATATTAGCAATCAGTCTTAGTTTGAATTTGTTTAAATACTGGCCTAAACCTGTTACCAAAAGACCTCTCTCTCTTTCCTCCATTTTACCCTGCTGTTACAAGACACATCACCCACCCCTAGAAGGAGGCTCCAAGGGCTCAGGTTACGCAAATTACATTTTGGGAACTGATTTTTATCAAAACCTGCTTTTCAGACTGTGATGAAGGCCAGATTTAGGAAATGGAAAGCAGAGTTGTTCACTTGACTAAAATTATACTGACAACTAAGGCAGTCTGGAACTTGCCTGGCTAAAGGGAATTTACAACAAAGGAGATATGTTTCACCTGGATTACTGGGTCCAGCACCCTGATCAACTGCATGTCCTAAATACAGACTCCACTTAGTTTCACAGGCCGCCACCAACTGAAATGAAGGCCTTAGGTGGCGTGACAAAATTGACACTGGAAACATACTCTCAAAATTTCATTTGCAATCATAGAATTTAAACAGATATAAGTAAAAAATCACAGATCTTTCCTCCACATGTACCATCCCAACTCTACTACACACACCAGTATAAAAACAGATTTCCAGGGGATACAGGTACTTCATCAGAAGACATTAGTTGAACAAACAAACAATTTACAAGACTGGTAAGCACTGATAAGAGAAATAAGTACTTGTATTCTACAGCCCAGTAAGGTGGCCATTAGTTTTCAACAATTTATTATATCTCTTATAAACAACTAGAAAGAGGTGTTTAAAGGTTCCCAACACAGAGAAATGATAAATATTTAAAAAGATGGAAATGCTTATTAATTTCATTATTATGCACTATAATCATGCATCGAATTATATTCTACCTCAAATATGTACAATTAAAAATTTTTAATGAAAGACTGACATAGACTGCATGTTTGGGAGTAATCTTCATTGATTACTAAATACAAAATGAGAAAAAATTACTGATGCCATTAACTGCTTAGGCCTAAAAACAAAGGTGAAATGGTTCACAAATTATAATTAGCTGAAGCCACAGGACGTGAACCCAGAGAAAAGGCTATTTCTTCACTCAACATCCCAAATGAAGGGCAAGAAAATAAAAAATTCAGCACACAGAGCCTAGTTCCTTCCCATCTTCCATATGTAGGGATCTTCAAATTAGGAGCCAAGTTCCTGTTTGTGATGCAAACCATTTTATTATTTAATGCAAATTTAAGTTTTCCAGTTGGAGAAAAGCACTTGGAAATCTGTGGTGTGTCCTGTTTGAACTGGAACTGGGAACTTTTATGGATTTCCTGTTAACATGTAAAAACAAGATTGGCAGAATCTGAGGAAAATATACAAATTTTTCTCTGAAAAAAAATTATACAGACAGTTCATTAACAGATAGCTTGGGCCCATGCACTATATACATTTAAGCAAGTATTTTTGAAGTTGGAAGTACAGTAGTACTTGTTTAGTAATTAGCTCATGCTTCAGATCATCCTGACACTTATACACTGAATAAACACTGGAGGGTTTCCCTATGTTTTTCATGTCTCACAGCAATGGAGGTGCCAGTACATCGATACCATTAACTTCAATCCAGAAATACACTGAACTAGAAAGAGAAGATGCAGTGGGCACAGAGAGGTGGGATCAGAGGCAGATGGAGGTGATGAGGGCTACTATGGACACCTGTCACAGCGACTGTGGAGTTCAACTGGAGAGGATATAGCACGGGTGAGATTGTCGGAGGTGTCCGTGGAGGAAGAGCTGTGTCTGCAAGCAGACACCTTTTGGGCTGCTTGTTCAACTCACACTAGTTTTACCCACAGACTAATTTACTGACTGGGGAAAGATACTAGCCACTACTGCTTGGGCTGGGAAAAGGCACTTGCTCAAGCCCATTTCCTGGAATTCTGTTTTCAAGATTTTGTGGCAAGGACTCATGTTTGCCAGTTTCTGACAGAAAATTGTGAATGTGACCAGAGAGACGGTGCTATCCTAGAAAAGCACTGTTGCCTGTGTGGGGGTGGTGTGACAAGGGCTGGGGATGAAGGGAGCAGAGCTGCTCTACTTGAGTTCAGAGAGCCTGACAGTTGCTATGGCTCCTGATGACTGAAGCTGCATCCCTCCTGAATTATCCTATGATCCATCCTGGTTTCCTTCCAGTAAGTTCTACTCTGGGCTTGAGTAACGAGTTTGATGAAAATTTTTCTGACAGTCAAAATAAATTTAGAACAGGCCTTAAGGAAAGCGTATCTACTTTGAAAGGTTAAGGAGAGCAAGGAGAAACTTAAAAAATGGCATTCTAGGAGCGAAGGAAAATAGAACATTGCCAGGGAAGTCACAGAAACAAAAAGCCATATAAAATGAAGGGCAGTCAGCAGTGCAGAGAAATTAGGTGTGAATGGAGATAAATATAGTGGGCAGAAAGTTACAAGGTGAAAGGTTTCAAGTCAATAAAGAAGAGTTGGGCTGGGGATATAGTTCAGCAGCACAGTGCCTGCTTGCCAAGGGTGAGGTTGGGAGTTTTACTTCTTATACCAAAAACAAAACAAATGAACAAAAAAAAAAAAAAAAAAAAAAAAAAAAAAAAAAAAAAAAAAAAAAAAAAAAAAAAAAAAAAAAAAAAAAAAAAAAAAAAAACAGGAGAAGAAGAGCTTAGTAAAAACTGTTTTACAGTGGTGAAGTAATAAGTACCACACTTAGGAAACTGTGCTAGCATTCATTCCTCAGGATGGAGTAGATCACCTCTCAATATCTCTTCAGAGCCTCTGTACAAAATTTAAACAGGTTCCAAAATATTCAATAATCAAAATAAATATTACTTTCATATTTTAAAAACTCAGAACTGGAGGTATAGCTCATCAGTAGAAGACTTGCCTAAGTGAGATCATTGAGCATTAAAAAAAAAACTAAATACATAAATCAGTACAAGAACAAAATAAAAAATTTACAGGTGAGTGGTGCGGCACATGCTTAGCATGCATGAGCTCCGGGTTTGAGCCCCTGCCCCCGTGGAGAGGTGGGGTGAGGGCCAGCATCATAAAATGTTTCCTTTTGTCTTAGTCTTCAATAATGTTTGTTTGTTTGCTTTTGTCAGTGAAATTCAGCTGCTTTGTATGCACAGATATCTTTGATATTGAATTGTGAAGGTCAATCTGCTGAATGTTGGCCTCTAAGTCACGTAAGTTCATTTTCTTCTTCATGACTTTTGATTACACTGCCTTTGCATTTGGATCTACTTTCTTAGAACTGATCTGAGGATGAAATTAATTTTCATGAATTTCTGGCTTTTGTATACTGCCATCTTAAACTGGAAGTATTTTACTGATCATAATTTGTCATCTGACACACTTTGTGTTTTAAATGGGGTGCAGTCATTTTAGTATAAATCAAGTGCAGAAGTCATGTGTGGATGAGGCTATGGAGCCACCCCAACATGACTTCTGTAATCACATAACTAGACACTCGAACTCAAACACTTTCCATGAGGTTACTAAGTTGACTCTAAAGAAAAACTGTCCATCATAGAATAGTTTTAGCATGTAAAGTCCATCTTATATCTAACATACACTGAAATTGGGCATCTGATGTATTTTTTTAATGAAAGAGAAAGTTTTATAATGGAAAAGTCTTGCAGGGCATGGTGGCGCATACCTTTAATCACAGCACTCGGGAGGCTGAGGTAGGAGGAGTGTTGTGAGTTCGAGGCCGGCTTGGGCTACAATGTGAGCGCAAGGCTGGCCTGAGCTACACAGTGCAAACCTGCCTCAAAAAACCAGGGCCAGGTGTTTGGCTCAGTGACTTAAGCTCCTGTCTGACAGGCACGAGGTTGTGAGTTCAATCCCTGGTGCCGCAAAAAAAAAAAAAAAAAAAAAAAGAAAGAGTATTAATATCTACACTTTTTCATTAGTTGAAAGATTTTTGGTTTTCTGCAGCAAGCTATGTTTTGCTCAATCATCACTATATTTTTTACCTGTACTTTGTGAGATAGTTAAAGAGCTAGTGATCAAAGCATTATAAAGGTTTGGATAGATAGTTTTAAATTCTTTTACTTTAAATATCATTTTATAATTAACATACAGCAAAACTGAAACTTTTGGGCAGAGGAACATAATCTATGAACACAGGTTTGTGTAAGCACCACCACAGTTAAGATACAGAATAGTTTCTTTACCCCCAAAACCTCCTTCATGGTGTCACTTTATGGTCATACTGTCATTTTACCTTCTAGAGAATATCATGTGAATGGAATGACATTATATAACTTTTGAGCACACACATGTAATTTCAGCACTGAGACACTGAAGCAGGAAGACTGCCGGTTTGAACCTAGCCTGGACAACTTAGTGATTCAAAAACAAAACCAAATAAAATGGGCTGAGGCTATAGCTCAGTGCCAAGAGTTCACTCCCTAGTATGATACACACACACACACATACATTCACACACACTTCTGACAGCAACTTCTTTCACTCAGAATAATGCCTCTGAGATTTATCCAAATTATTACTTGTATTAATAATTCGTTCTTTTTTATTGCTGAGCCGTATTCCATTACAAGTTTATTGAGCCATTTACCTTTTGTCTTGGTTACTTTTCTCTCATTGCTAGGACAAAATACCCAACACCCAAAATGAAGGAAGGAAAGGTTTATTTAGGTCACTGTTTGTGGAGGTTTCAGTTCATAATTAGCTGGCTCCAAGGCAGGATGGCAGGGCACTGGGGTAACACTTCAAGGCAGCAGCCAGCAAAAGCAGCCAGAACAAAAAAGGGGGCAGAGGAGAGATCAAGCCTCTTCTCCCTTATATTGTAAGCAGGCTACCCCCACCCAGGGTGGGTGTAGCACTCACAACACTGCTGTACCTTCCTCTTGCACAGGGTGAGGATATTTACAAAGTAAGTATCCTGGCTCCCTGCTGAATCTCTTCCTTAAACTTCTAAACTTCTCAACTTGACACAATGTAGCAATCATAACCTTTTGAAGGACATTTGTATTATTTCTAATTTAGGGGTAATTAAGGACAAAAGTACAATGAACATTTGTGTACAAGTTTGTGTGTGAACCTAAGTTTTCATTTTTCTATGACAAAAACCTAGGAGTAAAACTGGTGAGTCTGATAGTAAGTATATGGTTAACTTTCCAAGAACCTGTCAAACTTTTCTGCTGTGGTTGTATAATTTTTAGAAGAGACACAAAGACACACACACAAATACACTTTTTTTGGTGGGGGTTGCTGGGGACTGAACCCAGAGTCTTTGCATTGAACTGCATCCCTAGCCCTTTTACTTTATTTTTAATCTTTATTTTTTTTAAATTTTATTTATTTATTTATTTTTTATTTTTTTGCGGTACTGGGGATTGAACTCACAACCTCGCGCCTGCCAGGACAGGCGCTTAAGCCACTGAGCCAAACTCCCAGCCCCTTTTAATCTTTATTTTTTGGTATTGGGGATCGAATTCACAACCTTGAGGCTGCCAGGCAGGCGCTTAGGCGACTGAGCTAAACTCCTGGTCCATTCCTATCCCTTTTAAAATTGAGATAGGGTCTCGCTAAATTGCCCAGGCTTGGCTCAAACTTGTGATCCTCCTGCCTTAGTCACCCAGAATGCTGGATTATAAGTGTTTACCACCATACCTAACTCTGAAAGCTTTTTGTATATGGAAAAGAAATACAATTTGTTGTTACTGGTAGTGTGCTTACATTTTCAGATAATTCTAAAATTGTCATTTGTGCTTTTTACCTTTTACTATTCTCAGCCCTCTGTTGATGGTCAAGCTGTACTTTATGACACAAAGTGTGTGCATGTGTGTGTGTGTGCCAGTGTGTTACACAATTCTACAATACTTTGTGGGACTTAGGAATGCTAAGCAACTGAATTGATGTATTATGATCTAGTCTTCTGTAATTCCTAGATATAAGGGAATCACTAAATATAAACTGCTTTTTTCTTTTTTTCTTTTTTTGGTACTGGGAATTAAACTCAGGACCTTGCGCTTGCCAGGGAGGCACTTGTGCCACTGAGCTGCACCCCCAGCCATAAATTGTTTTTGTGTGGCAAGGAGAAAGTATTATTTCCAGTGTATGGTACAGTGGGGGAGGGGCAGAATTAAATGAGGCCAGAGAAATGGGCTAGAGCCTAATTGTATATGGCTATACATAGGTTATGGATTTCATTTCACATTCAAGAGGCTGTAACTAGAATGGTTTTTTTTTTTTTTTTGGTTTGTTTGTTTTGTTTTTTGTGGCACCAGGCATAGAACTCACAACCTCATGCCTCATGCCTCCCAGGCAGGTGCTTAAGCCACTGAGCCAAACTCCCGGCCCTAGTTTTTTGAGACACTATGCCGCTCAGGCCAGCCTTGTGCTCACGTTGTAGCCCAAGCCGGCCTTGAACTCACAACGTTCCTCTCGACTCAGCATCCTAAGTGCTGGGATTAAAGGCATGCGCCACCATGCCCAGCTTCTAGAATGTTTTCAGCAGAAGAATTTTTAAAGGTCCCTTTATATTGTAGAATAGATTGGAAAATGAAGTGTAAGGAGCTCAAGAGAAGTAGAGAAACTAGTTAGTGACAAATGATCATCCAGAAAATGACAGTGGCTTAAAATGGGCTGGTAATAATGGAGAAAGAGAATAGAGTTGAGATCTGCAGTATTTTGGAGACAGAACTGGTAAATTTGCTGATAGTTTAAATGCTGGAACATAAAACAAAGAAAAGGAATTAAGAAAGGACTCTCAGATTCAAGTCTTAAACAACTAAAGGGTTTGGGCTTTGTTTACTAAAATGGGAGTGATTACTCAAATGTGTTGATATGAGAGGTAAGAGTAGAGTCTACAGTTCTGTTTAATTTTGATAAATATGAGATGCCTGTTAGAAAGTCAAGTGGCAATGTCAAATAGGTAGTTTAGACATACTAGTCTGAAGCTCAAGAAGATTCTGTTTAACTATACACTTTTGGGGATTCTCCCAATATAGACAGAAGACTGAAGTCACCAAAGGAGAAAACACTGGTATAAAAGAAGTTCGGGGACTCATCTCTGGAGAAATGCCAACACTTAGAAGAGTATTCAATAAAAGAAACAGAAACTGTTGGTCTGAGAAAGATCAGGAAAAGCAGGAAACTGGTGTCTTGCAAACTAGGGAGAAAAAGTATTTTAGAAGGGAAAGAATCAGATATTGAGCAGTTTCTTTGGTTCGTCAGGAAACATTCCAAGTGCTTTCACTATGTAAGATTCCACGGGCAGGGACCCAGCAATGATCAACACAGATAATGTATCTGTCCACCAAAAGTTTATACACATATTTCAAGGATTTTAGTGTGAAGGTATGTAGGGATTCTGAGGATGTATCTATATTTAGTTTCAATCTTTAAATTTCAGAAGCTCCCTTAACAAGTATTGACGGTGTGATGATTTCACAATTTCTGCAAAAAGCCATCAGTGGAAAAAAAAAAAGCCATCAGTGTACTAGAATAGAAAGTTTGATATGCAAATTCATGTGTTCCAGAATAGCAACCACAGAATGTAACAGACACACAGGTAGGTTAAAGGCTGAATGAACTGCAGAGGTAGTGGTGGTATAGGGCTTACTCAGGCTAACATGTACAAATTACTTTCCTTCTCTGGCCTCATCTTCATCTGTAAAGCGAGGAGGAAGAACTAGTTTGTTTTTAAAGTCTCTTCTAGCCAGGTGTGGTAGCCCATGCCTATAATACCAGCACTTGGGAAGCTGAAGCAGGAGAAGTGTTGCAAGTTCGAGGCCAGCCTGGGCTACAAAGTGAGCTCAAGGCCAACCTGAAGACATAGGGAGACCCTGTCTCAAGAAGACAATAAACAGCTGGGAGTTTGGCTCAGTGGCAGGCGCGAGGTTGTGAGTTCAATCCCTGGTGCTGCAAAAAAAAAAAAAAAAAGAATAAACAAACAAACAAACAAAGCCTCCTCTGGCTCTGAAATTTAATGCCGCAATAATCCAGAAACAAGTAATCAGAAGTCACAAATGACCAAGGTATGTGACAAACACATGAACCCTCAATAATTGGTAATGCTCTTTTCAATGAGAAACCTCATCAGCCGTATTAACCTTTAATTCACCCATACTGACGAAAAGTCCTGGAATCTTTTTAGAATAATCTTTTACGTTTTAGCACATACTTTTCTTTTTTATTTTTATTTATTTATTTTAGTTTAGTTTTTTGGTACCGGGGATCAAACTCACAGCCTTGCGCCTGCCAGGCAAGCACTTATACCACTGAGCTAAACCCCTGGCCCTATTTTTTGAGACATGGTCTCACTAAGCAGTTCAGGCTGGCCTTGAACTCACTTTGTACCCAGGCTAGTCTCGAACTCACAATGATTCTCCTGCCTCAGCCTCCTGAGTACTGGGATTAAAGGTGTGTGCCACCATGCCCAGCTATACTTCTCTTTTTTAAGAAAATTTGAAAAAATTTTATTGGTACATGTGTGCAGTACATAATAATTACATTTGTCAGAGAGTTAGGGCATGTACATAACACATCTTAATTCTTTTTACTTCCCCTTCCTTTCCTAAAGAGTATTTTGACAAACTCTGGCTAATGCATTTGATATAACTGTACCATGTATATTTTTAACTCTTCAAGCGAGGTCTGTAAATTAAACTCAAACTGAAAGGTGTTTCTAAAAAGAACTATAGTCCTTGTGGAGCAATCATAATTATTGCAAAGTACAGCTAAATTTGTTGATTCATACCTAGCACTCTGCCAGCCTTTTATCTGCAAGTGTTAATTCTCACAAAAGTCCTATAGAGTAGGTATTCTGTCTTTATAGATGAAGAATCTAATGCTTTGAGACATTAAGGCACACAGTTAACATAGTGGTGAATTTGCTCCCAAACTTTATATGCAGTATGACCTAAATAAACAGTCAATATTTAAATTTCTAAAAAATATTATAGAGTAAAAGACACACTGCCATTAATTAATCTCTCTCAAAATACCCCTCATACTCTGCTTTGAACATTTATCCCATGTTCTTGTCACTTTCTGAAGCAGTTCTGGAAGTCCTCTTTGTGAGTGTTTTTATGAGATACAATAAAAATACTGCAAATGCTGCTTCTCAGTGGCATTCAATAGAAAAGTAGGTTCATAAAAACAGTACCATGTATTCTCATCCATCTTATTTGCCGGATGGGGCACCTCTGACTCTTTCCTAAAGTCAAAATGACCACAAAATGTAAATGTTTTGAGCCAATTCAAGATACTGAAGCAGCCACAAAAGTGCAACTAAAGACACTCAGGAAAGAGAACTTCTGGGGCTGGGGATGTAGCTCAGTCACGTAAGCACTTGCCTGCCAAGCACAAGGTCATGAATTCGATCTCCGGTACTCAAAAAAACAAAACAAAACAAAACAAAACAAAACCAGAAGGGAGCAGAGAGAAAGAACTTCCAGAAATGTTTCAGAAAGTGGCAAAAACAATGGGGGTAAGTGAATTTGAAGCAAGGGGGAGTGTTTTGAGGGAGATTAATGGCAATGTGTAACTAAACATTTACTGTACTTTTTGAACATACTCTGTATATATGTAGTATGTATATATGTTATAGTTTAAAAGAAAACAAAATATGATTAACTCAACCACACTATTCTAGTATTTGTCTGCTTTCCCTTGGCTATCTTTCTCTGACAGTACATGCAGATACATCTCACCTTTTTCTTTTTTAATTTTTTATCAGTACCAGGGATCAAACTCACAGCCTCATACCTGCCAAAGCAGGTACTTAAGCCATTGAGCCAAACTCCCAGCCCTATTTTTTTCGAGGCAGGGTCGCACTATGTAGCTCAGGCCGGCCTTGCACTCGTGTTGTAGCCCAAGCCGGCCTCCAACTCACAACACTCCACCTACCTCAGCCTCCTGAGTGCTGGGATTAAAGGCATGCGCGCCACCACGCCCGGCTATTTCACCTTTTTCAACTGGATCCTTATTTCATTCCATTTTATACTATATTAGTTTACTTAACCAATCTCCTACACATTAGTATTTATTATTCCCAATTTTTCACTAACTTGATTATCCTTCCTTTTCTGATTATGATTCAATCTCTCTGCTACCTTAGAGCCCATCACAGCTCCTTCTTCTCCCAAACAATGTAAACTGCAAAAGACTTTGTAGAGCAAAGGTCACAAATCTGCAGGAACCTAATCATGAATTGTTTCCACTGCCATAGGACTACTATCTTAGTAGAGCAATTAGGTCTAGGAGACGTTCAGCAGCTCACCTCATTAGCTGGATAGCATTTTCAAGTCTAAATTTCCAAAGGCCCCTCCCTTATTACGGCCTATTGAATACAGGCATACCCTGGGGGACCTTTCTACTGGATTATAAATAGCACAGTCAGGGCCGGGAGTTTGGCTCAGTGGCTCAAGCGCCTGTCTGGCAGGTGCGAGGTTGTGAGTTCAATCCCCAGTGACACAAAAAAAAATAAAAATTAAAATAAAATAAAATAAAATAAATAAATAGCACAGTCATAAACTCACCCAAGAACTCTCTCCTTCCTAATCTTCCTGAATCTTCTACTCTTTAAACTAATTTCTATCTCCTAGCCAGGTTAAGCATATCCTGGGCACCCTGACAAAGGATCTCTTATTTAATTCCTGCAGCAATTCTCTGAGATACACACTATTAATTATTCCCTGTTGTCTGTGCAAGCAAACTGCACCTTGCATAGGTCAAGTGACTTGGTCAAGTGACACAGGCAGATGAGGTTCTTTTCCCAAACTCTGGGAATCTTGTAGCAAAGGAATAGATGTAGCCCAGTTTTTACAGGCCATCTGGGCAGCAGGGGATACACCTTTACCCTACAGACCAAGGGATCCACTCAGAGGCAGCAGTGGTTTTTGTTTTTGTTTTAATGGTTCAAAAATCCTACAGGAATTCTGATTGGCCCCACTGACAAGCCATCCAGGCCCACCAGCTGGGTGACTCCTGACCCTCCATGCTTCTCACCCTAATTAATGCAAGGTCCTTGGATCTCAGTGTGAGCATCAAGACCCTGTTAGAGTTAGCAATGACCTTTACATTTCTCAGGCTTTTCAAAATATGTAAAACAGCTGGGCGTTAGGAATGCCCCTCAAACTCTCAACCCTGAAATATGGGTAGATGCACTTTCCCTAACTGTGGTGTTTTCACCAGGTTTTGGGGAAATGACTTTTTATACAACTAAAACATACTGTATTTGAGATATGGGTATCTTTGCCCAAACAAATTACTGAAGCATCCAAAAGATGTTTGCAAAAGGATTTCCTTAACTTAAAAAGAAAACTCAGGAGCAGAAAAGAAGAAAAAAGAATGATCTCAAAAAATCTGGAAGGGGGAAGGGAGACTGTTTGGCTTTCATACTTGCGCCTCTGATATCCTTTTGTTCTTGCACCTCATTGTATTAAGGATGCTAAATCAAACATGATTGCAGTGTGATGTTTGTGTGTGAAAATGACAAAAGCAATAGACCAAAATCTCAACCTCATCTTGAACCCTGAAGACTTTTATGGCTTTTCCTTCCCTAGGCCCTCCCCCTAATACACATTAAAGACCACATTGTTCAAAAGGGTCATGGTAGGTTTCATACCCCATTTTAATACAATGTAAATGGTAACTAAACATCCAAGTTTTGTTAGCAAAACTTGTACATCTCTGGAAAATGGGTGGGATGCTATGGGAATGATTAAATTAATAAACCCGATTCTTTGGTTTGAACATTAATGCAATTAAAATGTATCAGAGAGGCAGAAACAATAGTATCAAGGCACTACTTACTGGTAGTGATTATGTCAGATTTTCTTATTAACATCATTTTCCTCAGAAAAAGAGTAAGGATTGGAGATGGGTTAATAACATTCAGATGACTTGGGATGTGTTTAAGTATTCACCTAGTCTCAAGATTGTCCAGAATGTCAGGGTCTCAACTCAAGAAGCCTATACTAAATTAAACTTGCTGCTAATTTCAAATATAGGCCTTCCCGATCCTTCATTGTGCATGTTACGTCTGCAAGTCACATTATGAATCCTAAATTGGTGTATGTATTTATTCCTACAAGATTTCAACGTAGCTCCATTTTTCTCAGGTCTTACCATCAGCTGTCACCAGTGCTTTGGAGGTTTAGTGGAAGAAAGGCAGCAATGACTCCATTAGTCTTTCCAACAGCCATAAATAATTTGCATCATAAAAGTATCTACTAAATTACTGCCTTAACCCTCTGAAAAAGGATACAGTAAAACAGGGAGGCTACAGTTGGATTTTGTAAAGGGAAATGTAAAAAATAAAAATCTTGGTTGAATTAAAAAAAACAAAAGTAATTTTGGAGTAGTGATTTTACATAGTTTTGCAAGGCGCAGTGGCACAGGCTTGTAATTTCAGCTACTCTAGTGGCTGAGGCAAGAGGATAGTAAGTTTGGACTTAGCCTGGACAATAAAGTGAGGCCCTGTCTCAAAACAAAAAAATGTATTTTTTAAATTTTCCTCTTCCACTGGTAGCTCAGCACCAGACCCTGATTTCAATTCCTCATACTAAAAACAAGCACACAAACAAACAAACAGACAGGCAAAAAACACACTGACATTGTTCACTTTCCCTAAACTAGGCATTTTTTATTAATACCTGTATAAAAGGCATTAAAATGTGGCAGGATATCACAGCCCAGTATATTTTCAAATAAGACCTATGCTTTTATAAATTTTTTTGTACTACACATTCAATTTAAAAGTTCTCAAAGTAACACACTTAGAGCATCTGTTTAGCTCTGTTGAAGTTTCAAGAACCAATACCAGCTGTTGGGGGAGGGATTTCACACATGTGTTACTCAAATTCTAACCAAATCTTGGGGTTTTTTTTTTTTTTCATTCCCTTAGTGATGCCTCCAAAACCAACAGGGCGAAGAAAGAAACAAAGAAAGAGAGAAAGAAAAAGAAAGAGAGAGAGATTACTTAGTGCTTTGATGCATGTGACCAAGACCAAAATGATCACCCTGTCCAATTCAATACAGTATTAGCACAAGGACAAAAGGCATTTAAAAATCAATTTGGAATTATTTCTACTGGGGGTTGTGTAATCTTTGGAAGCTGAAGAATGAGAATATTCCCAAACGTTGAAAGAGCACTCAAGTTATTTTTTCTCCTTCAAGGAGAAACCTAATTTTCACAGGGAATTCATTTGGTGGCATTGTTTTGGTTTTAGGTATCTGTCCTGCCAGGCAGGGGCTTGCGCACAAGGGCTGCATCTATCTTGAAGTGTGCACAATGGCCTCTCTCTTGCTGCTCTCTCTCTGTTATTGATCCTTACAGATGCTCCAACGCCCTTCCCCCACTTTCTCCAAATCCCAACCCCCCATTCTGAAAGATAGCTTAAGAAATAAGACTTCCTGCCTAGCGACTGCCAGGGCTGAAAGACCAGATTGTATGACTCCACAGATCAGGCCTGCCACAGTGAAAGCTTGAATAGAGTTAACCCTCTGTGAACTAAAACAAAACATTTGTATGCCCAGCTGTGACAAAGGTTAATTTAAATGGACAAGGGCCCAATATCTAAAACCAAGCATACCTTTTTTTTTTACAGTAGCATTTTATGACATCTTTTGCAAGAAGTTGTTTTTACCTTTTAAGTTTCCAGTGACCTCACTGGGATCATTCATTTTGCCTTATTAGAATTTTATATGGAAGATTCAGGTGCAAATTTTTAAAGCTACTTCCTTGTTTTATAAAAGTTCTTGTTTTACCATTGTAAATTATTTTCTGCCACTGAATGACTAAGGAAAACTGAAGTTTTAATATTTAATGAAATATACACGCTAGGGGAGAAATTTCTTTTTTCTGCAACTAGTGGACTATATCACTAAGAGATTCAAACTGGTTGAAAAAAATCTAAATCCTCCAGAGTTATTCCCACAAAACTTAGTAACCACTGCACCAGTACCTCTGCCAACCCCTAAACTCCTGTCCAATGGTTCCAAAGAAAATCTTTTCTTAAGCTGCTCTTTTCTGAAAAAGCTAGTTACATAGAGAAGGAAGGAGAGGAGGCTAGTCAGGATAAAAGTATCAGATCTTGTATATAATTGATAATTCCTACCAACTCTTTTGTCTTCACTAACTTACAGTAAAAACAAATGAAGTATGGGTGACATGTAAGAAGCTGGGGTATAACATGTAAGGAAGAAGGGTGACTGCATTCCTACAAATAATACTATTCCAGGAGGGAGCCCCAGTTTCCTGATTCGTGTGTCCCCAGAGCAAGCATGAAACAGCGAGGTTGCCTATGGCAGATGTTAGCCATGCTGCAAGGGGCTGGGAGGCTTTCCCAGGACCATTTCATAGGGTTAATGTCACTGCTAGAAATTTATCAACTGTTTCAAAGAGTCAGGAGTTCTGGCTGTAGCTCAGCAATGCTTGCCTACAAGAAATCAAACTGCAAATTCTTAGGCTCTCCATTACAAATGCAGCGAATCTTTAATGTTAAAAACAATCTTTAAGCTGTTTCTATAGCTATGATATTTACTAGTCACTGTTAACTATATATACACAGAGAAAAATTTATCATTTTAAAAAATAATTTCTTTTAAAAAGAAATTAGCAATGGCTTAGTCTTACACCCCAAACCCTAACTCATCTAAGTCCCCCCAAAGAAGATGAGGCTGCCTTATCAGTGGCCTTCTGACCCCAATTCTATCTATAATTAACAGTACTAAGTAAGCTTTGGCAGATGGCAAACTAGATTAAACAATTTAAAATATAAACATTCTGTCAAGAAGTGAACAGCACCATTTTTAAATGTAAATTTTACTCTGTACTGGAATGCAACATTTAAAGTTTTTTTTTTTAATTATCATAAAATTTAAATCTGCTGTCTCCCTGTTCTCCTGCTCTTTCTGTTAAAACACCAAGCACCATTACTTCACTGCAGCTCTCCTTGCTTCTCTTCTGTATCCAAAACATTCACAGCCCACTGTTGCGTACATGAAAACTTGGCTAAATTCTGCCAAGATACAAGAAACAGTTGTCTGTGGACTTGCCTCCCTTCTCCCTCAAGGCTACTATCTGATCTAAACCTTCAAAGAAAATTTCTAAACCCTAGATTTGGGTCTCAAACTTTTAACAATCAGCCTCCTTACCTTCCCATGTCTCCATTTCATGCTTCTTGGAGTCTGCTGAGAAGTTCTGTTGCAGCCATGAAGAAACAGAGATTACAGGACAAGTCCAGCTTGATGACCACCCTTCCGACACTTGGTCAATTTCTTTCTCTAAGGCGGACGGACTACGACAGTCATCCTCACAGGTCAGTTTACAAGCCAGTCATGTGATTACAAAGTTCAGGCTCTAAGGTCACAGTATGTATGGAGTTCGTTTATTACCAAAGGTTATCTAAGTGGAACTGATAGACTTATTTTCTCTAGTTAACAATACTGCCTAGCACATTTCTCTGAAAACCAATGCTGGAACATTTAAGAGAAACACTCCACTATTCTTAAACTGAAATCCAAAATTAAAAGGCAGTATTTTAGAATGACAAAATTTAAAAGGGCTTTAGCACGTGGAAGTTTTTCCTTCTTTTTTCAAAAGCTATTCCATACTATATCCTTCTATGTTCTGCATTAGAAAATTCAGAACTAAAATCTTTGACCCAAAAACAAAAACTATACTTTAAGCATCTGTTTTGTTTTGTCTCTAAGGGGTAGGAGTAGGATTACTGCTTTTTGTCATTATAATAAACAATGACAAGGAAAATTCTGAGAAAATGAAAACATAGTGCTGTAAGTTGCTTGCAGGGCTTTAACTTTAGCCCTTGGTTTCCATGCTCTGGTTATCCATACTAGTTTGAAAGAATGTGCAGAAAGGAAACTAGGTCTGCAAAATTCTTTTAGAAAGCAAAGGTTAGAAATTTCATCCCCTGTCCCCAGCCAAAAGGTTACATCTTTAAAGTAAGCTTCTTGCTTCATTCCTCTAAAACTCCTAAGGTGTTAAGCAATCATCATGCTACAGACTCTTCTCTGATTCGTGGACCACACCAGCAGCACAAGGCCAAGTATGTAAGACAGACTGTACATAAACTCACACTTTACCACAAAGACACAGAGGCTGGCAAATTTGAGCCATGAGCTAATGACACATGATGGCAAACATTCACCTATCCATTCAGGTATCAGAACACACAAAAAAGGGTAAGTTCTCATGTAGGGGCCCTAAGATTAATCCCCAATGACACAAAAAAGGCAGAGGGCGTTCTGCTGAGAAGGTGGAATGACCCACAGAGACACTGATTCCTAAGGATAAATACTTTTTAAACTGTACAAGCTGTTTCCTCTTCTCTAACTTAGCTTTAGGAATTCTTAAAGGCTACATACAATTTACTTCTCCAGAAAAAAGGAGACCCTTCTTGGGTGTAGCAGAATTTGTTACTTGGCTGTCATAAAAATGAATGACAAATACTGCTATCAACATTACTAGAGGGCTTTCCTAACCAACAGAGAACATTAGGATCACCTTACAAAGTAGAGCCTGGAGAGAAAGTGACCAGTGGTTTAGAAAAGGAGAAAAGCCTATAATTTTAAAATAAATGTTCTGCCACTGCCACCACATACCTTGCCTCAACCCCCCTCCCCTCCAATTGACTAGTTTTCCTACCTCATCTCAACAAGAGATTAACAAAGATTTTCTTCTCAGTTCCTGTGGAATTTAATGCAGCTCATAATTTTAGCAAAGTGACTAAATAGAAGGGGAAAGCCCATCAACAAAAAAAGGCATTCAGTTGGAAACACTTTTCTTTAAAAAAAAAAAAAAAAAAAGAAAGAAAGAAAGAAAAGAAAAAAAGCAGTAAAGTTTTATTAAAGCCAGAAAAGAAACTGGCTCTCCAGAGTGAGTTTGGGCCAAGTAAAAGTAGCAAAAGAAGTACACACTGCAGTGTGAGGGCGTCCACCATTTAAGAGGGAACACAGTGGCCTGAAACACTTATTTTGAAAGAGAAGTTCTCTGTCTCCCTAACAGACACAGGCTTATCAGAAATTGGTACCTTACATACCAAGGGTGCAGTAAGCCTCTGTGCACTAGTGTACCAACTTTAGGAGGAAGAGATGAAATAGAGAGCTGTGAGCCCGGGCCCTAGCATTAAGACTGAAGCAGAGATCTGGATGATGATGATGATTGGTTGGACTAAGCACTGAACCAAAGAACTTCACTCTAAGGTACATCCCCAGTCCATTTTTAAATTTTGAGACAGGTACTCACTGAATCACTAAGTTGCCCAGGATAAGCCAGAATTTACCACCCTCCTGTCTCAGCCTCCCAGAGTGCTGGGATTACAGATGTTTGTCACCAACCTGGCTTGTTTAAGGGTAGGTCTTCCTGATAAATCTCTGAAGCACCTATAAGCCTAAAAACAAAATTTTAACACAACTGAAGAGGACAAATAAACCTAGTTTTGGATATAGAGCCATATTTCTTCACCCTCCTCAGTTCCACAGGTTTTGGGGGGATTTCTTTGTTTCTCTACTTGTTTCGTTTGTTTGTTTGTTTTGTTTTGTTTTGTTTTGTTTTTTGAGACGGGGTTTTATTGTACAGTTCAGGCTGGCCTTGAACTCACTATGTAGCCCAGGCTGGCCTCAAACTGGTGGTGATCTTCCTGCCTCAGCCTCCTGAGTGCTGGGATCACAGGTGTGCACCACCATGCCAGGCACTAATGGGTTTGGTGGATTTTTTTTGTGGGGGGGTCCTTTGTAGGACCTACTGGGAAGAGGGGGAAAGAGAAGATGAACATCTTCCTCAACATTCATGTGACTTGGCTGAAGTTCCCAGGAAAATTGCTAAAACTGACTGCAGAGGGAAAAAAAATCATTTAAGAAGATAAAAAGAATCCTAGAAAATATGAATGGGAAGGGAGAAAAGAAAATAAATCAGCAGTATTTCCTATTTGCCAACATTAGCACTGTGTAGAATAGAGGAACAAAATTCTACATCAGCATTACATCTATGTACTTAAGAGTCCAAATTATGAATGGTGGAACCTTAGATAAACAGCAAGACATGGATTCCATTTTTATTTTAAAGACACAGAAACTGAGGCCCACAGAAAGAAAGAGGCAAAGATCATAAACTAACTGAGAAGAAAAGCAAATATCCTAGCCCCTTATTTCTTCCCTCATATCACATACCTTGAAGGACAGAAAATAGTAAAGCCTCTTTTTAGATGCTCTATTTAACAGCATCTCTCATTTGTTTGTTTACTCAAATGGCAGCCTTCAAGAGGACTACAAATTGTGAAGCTGAAGAGTGTATTATCAAGATGTAAGGTAAGTTTAGCCCTTCAGTGTAAAACACAAGACAGCCAGTTTGAGTGGCCTCAAGACCATAGAAATCATTTCAGCCTTATTTGTTCTTAAGAAGCTTTTGATGAAAGTCTGTTGTACAGTGAAATTCATGTGACCACATTCATGGAGGGACCTCTATCCATTTCAGAAAATCGGAAATGTGCAAAAAAAGAAAAATGTTCTAAATTCCTTTTTAAGTTTGCAAAGGTTAAAACAAAAAACAAGAAAAAAATTAAAGAGTCCAAGGTCTCTGGTTTTCATCTGTCAGATCATTGATAAAGACATTCCTTATGGTAAGGAAAAGTTTAATTCAATGAAACAGGAATAATGAAATCACAGTCAAATGAAGTCTGCATTATCTGGGACTAAAAAGCAAACCTCCTGAGTATAGAAAAAGAACAGGAACAACAAAGAACCACTTCCGTATGATTTCCACAGATAAGCCTTCTACTCCTGGAGTTGGAAAAGAGAATTCATAGTTCAAAAAAACCTCAGTGTTGATGAGCCAGGCATGGTGACACATTCCTATAATCCCGGCACTCAGGAGGATGAGGCAGGAGGATCGCTGCCAGTTAGAGGCCAGCCTAGGCTACACAGTGAGTTCAAGGACAACCTGAACTACATAGCTAGATCCTGTCTCCAAAAACTAAAAGCAAAAGCAAACACATTTTAAAGCATCACAATCAAAGGGCCGGGAGTTTGGCTCAGCAGCTTAAGCGCCTGTCTGGCAGGTGCGAGCCTGTGAGTTCGATCCCCGGTGCCGCAAAAACAAAAAACAAACAAACAACAACAACAAAAAAATAAAAAAATAAAAAAAATAAAGCATCACAATCAAGAACAATTATTGTATGAATAAATCAGTGTCTTTTGAATGAAAAGAAAAGAAAGGAACCACACACACAGTACACAAACATAAATGCAGCCAACTACTGTGTCTCCTGAGAGGTCTGAACAAGTTGAGACTCATTCGTCCCATATGGTACCCTGCCTGTTTACCTTCTTCACAATTAAGGTGCAGACTGGTCCAGAGATCAGTGCAAATAAATATTGTGGCTGTGGCTATAACCACACTTCAAATTGCTGTTAAGCAACGTGTGCAACTGACGCAAAAAAGATCAAAGTAGTACAATGCAAGTCCCAAAACTGCGGACAGGAAAATGTGTAGTCTTCGTCTTTTGGTGCTCCTGAAAAGAAAGACCACTTGAAGCTGGACAGTCCATTAGTCCACCTACATGACCTAGGGACAATCAGATGACAGATTTTACAGGAAAGTGTTTCTGCCCACAAGGAACTATCAGGTCTCTGCATGACGACACTGGGAAAAGGCGTAGAAGATATCGTTCCCAAATCCCTCTTACCTCCCAGTGACTGTGGCCTGAGTACGTCCATGCTTTAGAGGACTTTAATGATCCAGCTCTCGTTGATCATTCTAGCTTCATTCTCCACTGCTCCTCATAAGCATCCATCATTCTGCCATCCAAGTCCATCCCAGTGTAAATACGCCACGCGGTCCCCTCTGCCTACAGTAACCCTTCTCGCTACTTCCTTACAGCTTCCACTCTCACTGAGTCATCCTTCTAGACTCAATTTAAATATCACCTCCCCTGTGAATATTCTTAGACTCCATTCTTCTACCATTCAGATCAGATAGTCAAATCATCCCCCCTCCAATGTTGCCTGGGTCCCTAAAACAGATCATGATAATACACATCACCTAGTATTTTTATTTAAAATTCTTTAATCTTATTAATCCTATTATAATCTAAAGAGTCAAACTTTAGTAATCCCAACATCCAGCTGGATTGAGCATAGAGTTAGCATTCAAAAAATGCTGAAGCAAGCAGAAGGCTCCTGGCACGTGTTGTGTGGGTAGGTCTAAATTCTTTTGTTAAACTATCTCCTTTTTTTTTGAGACAATCTGACTATGTAGTGGCCTCAACTGATTTTCCTGCCTTAGCTCCCAAGTAGCAGAGCCTGTAGCAGACAACTGGTTAAACTTAAGTCTTTTTTAAGTGCTGGGGATCAAAGCCAAAACCCTATACATAAGCTCTCTACCACTGAGCTATATATCACCAACACCTTGTCAAACCTTACTGGTACATTCATGTTCCACTTTCATTTGACATTTTTGCCTCAGAGGAGATTTTTTCCATTATACAAACTCCATTTCAGAATCTCCTGTGTTTCAGTCTCTGTGTTATATACACATTTTCTACCTTTTTCCCCCTCGACAGTACCAAGGATTGAGCCCAGGGCCTTTGCACATCCCCAGACCTTTTTAAAAATATTTATTTTGAGATAGGATCTTGCTAAGTGCTAAGTTGCCCTCAGCTCAAACCTGTGACTCTCCTGCCTGGGCTTCCCAGGATGATGGAATTTCAGGTATGCACTACCACAACTGGCTACACTTTCTAATTTTTGAACCTACTGGCACAGTGAAAGCCCTGCACTGGTATTCAAAAATTTCCTGACCAATATGTCCTGTTTACTGGATTCCTGTATTAGTGTAGAATCATTTGTTGCTGGTGATCTTTTCATTAATACATGCAGCGTATGTATCTCCCATTAGATTCCAAGCTTTCTGAGGGCAGAGACTACTCACAGTCTTGCTGATCATTAGAATCCTAGTGCTTGACAAAAAAGCAGTCATTCAATGAATACAGTCTACCAAAGAAGGAAAGAAAGGAAAGGAGTAGCTTTAGAGAGCAGAAACATGGGAAAGGGGGAAAAATCTGTCCTTAGGCCATTCCTGTAAGCCAAAACCAGTTCTCCCAGCCCCAATCCCATCTTCAGTATATCCTGCCCATACACAGAGCACTTTCCTAATTCCTGAGAAACAACAGGTCTGGTTGTAAACTGGCCAAGTGGCAATCTTACCTGTGACTCACTCTATCCTTCCTCTTCACTAGAGATTGAACCTGACTCTGAGGAGAGGTATAGTAGGAGAGAAGGAAACAGGAGCTTAGCAGTCTTCTCTGGGGTAGAACCTGGCTCCAGTTAGTTGGCTAAAGGATCCATTTTTATCAAACATGCTTTGTAACACACATAATCCCAAGCAGAGTCAACTACACAAAGCAACCGAGCTCTGTCCTGGTTCTTGGAGTCACACACTGCTCCTCTGAATCTCACATCCTGACACTATCTAATTGCCTCTTGGGTGTCTCCACCTAGATGTATTTATCTAGGTACCTCAGGCATGTCCAGATATGTCTCTCTTTAAAACCTGGGGTTTTTTTATGGGCACTCTGTTCAGCTAATGGAATCAATCAGCCACCTAAGCCAAAAACCTAAAAGTCTTTTCTTTGTTTAATTTCTCCCCTTGGATCTCACTCACATTCAACCTGTCATAAATCCTGTCTTTTCTACTCACTCAAAAGCTACTGAATCTGCCACTTTGAAGAGGTATCACTAACCAATGCGTGACAATCTGAACATCGTTTAAAAAAATATGATTACAGGGCCAGGGATTTAGCTCAGTGGGTGAAGTGCCTGCTTGGCAAGTGCGAGGTCGTAAGTTTGATCCCCAGTACTACCACAAAAAAAAAAAAAAAAAAAAATTGAGACCTGAATATTGTTTGGGCTGCGGGTTTAGCTCAGTGGAGTAAACCTCTGACAGACAAGTGTGAGGTCATGAGTTCAATCCCTGGTACCAAAAAAAAAAAAGTAACAATAATTACACCAGTTGGGGTGGTATATACCTGTAATCCCAGCTCTCTGGAGGCTGAGGCAGTAGAATCAAAAGAAAGTTCAAACCTAGTCTGGACAATTTAGTGACTTAGCAAAATCCTGTCTCAAAATAAAAAAAATAAAAAGGCTTGGGATATAGCTCACTATGAAAGGTTCAATTCCCAGTACTGTGCAAATAATCAATCATGAACTGAATCCGTGAGTTAGGGCTGAGTGTGTAGCTTAGTGGCAGAGTACTAAGGTTCTATTCCCAGCACTGCAAGAAATAAATAAATCTGTGAGTTAATAAGGACACTAACAATTTAATTTATCATCACTGAAGGATGTTAGGTAACCAACATATCACTTTAAAATTAAGGGAAAAAAGCATTTATTTTGCCTTTTCTAGATGAATTATACCACTAGGTAATGAACAGTTATGAAAAACTTTCTTTTTATAGCTGGAATATCCTATTTCAGCTAATAAATGAAAATATTGGCGTTAGAATATTAAAAAATTTTTTTACATTAGTACATGTTTGTAGTATATACTGATTAAACTTATCAGGAGTTGATACATGTACATAACACATCTTAAATTTTTTTACACTCCCTTCCCCTCCCCGTTCCTCCCCATTCCTTCATCTCTTGGTCCCCTTCCCATTTGCAAAAGATGGAGTTAGAATACTATTAGGAAATAATGTTCCTACATATTAATGATCAACAGCTGCCAATGTCACAAAAAAAAAGAACAAGATATATATAGATATATATCTATATATAGAGATAGACAGATTGGGGGGGGTTGGGCTTTGTGTATACCAGGCAAGTGCTTTGCCACTGAGTCTGACAATATAGTGTGCATTATTTTATGAAGGAACTCAATATCCTCAAGAAGTAGTCTTGCAAAAAAGTTGAATCTGAAGTTAACCAAGCCCCTAGATCCACCTACTAGAATAAAAGAACTATGAAGAAAAACACGTTCACTTACAAGACGTAATCAACAAAATCTGCTGTAGCAAATTCCTAAGACAACTCAGTAAATCTCTTACATTAGAAGGATAATAAAGATGGAATAGAAATCCAGAGATTTTAAAAAAGCCTCCTTTCAGTCTACAGATACAGACTCGAACACTAATGGATGAAATCCAGTATCTCAGATTTGCTTCAAAATAACATACAATGGGGAGGAGGTAGGTAGAGATACAGGTTGAACCTAACTATCCACTGGAAGATGGTCACTAAAGTCATTACATGGGTTTATTACACTACTTTCTATATTTCTGTTTGTTTTAGAAAAAGTAAAGTCTCTTAAATTCACCTATTCATTTCTATCTTCACTCTCATAGCCTTAGCCACCATGATCTCCAATCTGGCTTACTTCACAAAAGGGGATCCGGGCATGGTGGGGTATGCCTTTAATCCCAGTACTCGGGAGGCTGAGGCAGGAGGATCATTGTGAGTTTGAGACCAGCCTGGTCTACAAAGTGAGTTCAAGGCCAGCCTGAACTGCATAGTGAGACCTTGTCTCAAAAAATAGTGCCAGGGATTTAGCTCAGTGGCCTAAGCACCTGCCTGGCAGGCGCCAGGTTGTGAGTTCAATCCCAGGTACAAAAAAAAAAAAAAGATTTCTCACAGGCAGGTCTTGTTAGCTACTACTTTTTGCCACTTTTCTTTTCTCTACAGCAGACTCCCACTGGTTACTTGCTGAAACAGTTCAAATAAGACAATGCCCCTCCTACTTAAAATCTTTCATTGCTTTCAGAATAAATCACCTGCCAAGCTCCCAAAGGCCTCTGACTGCACCATTTGTCAACTTCTCTCTTCTCATATTCCCAGTGCTCTCAACAAATAGTGCTATTTGCAGTTTTGAAACTGTACCTCTGGCATGTACTATTCCTTCTGCTTGACTGGTTTCCATGAATTATTTAATTCTCACCTAATTCAAGCCTCATATCTCAAATACATCACCCTCAATTCTTCGCTGCTCTAAAGGCTATAATCCTAAAGCTTTTAGTTTCATCCCTTTGTGTGCCTATCTACCCAGAAAAAGGGACTAGAATCTGGTTCATTTCTGTATTCCTGGCACCTAACATAGAACCACACACAAATAAGTATTTGATTCTTGTTTGATGGATTAAAAAAAGAAGAAGAAGAATGGGAAAAACAGCCTAGGCATCTAAGAAATCTGCAATTCTATAGAAACGAGTAGCTAAAATAAGAGGTAGTCTGTTTTAGATACAAGTTTTGGATTCAGACAAATCTGGAATCAAATACCAGTTATACAGTATGCTCTAGTTTTGTAAATTTAGGCAGGTATTTTCATTCTTTGAGCTCAGCTTGCACATCCTTTAAAATGCATGTACTGTACCATTTAGTCCAGCAATCTCACTTCTAGGACTGTATCCACATAAACACTTGTGTAGGTGTGAAAAGATATTCAGTGCAATACTATATGTAGTAGTAAAATAAGTTTTGGCTATCAATAGGGGGCTGGCTAATAAATCTTTTTTGTTTGTTTGTTTTTGTTTCTTGTCTTTTTGAGACAAGGTCTCACTATGCAGTTCAGACTGGCCTTGAGCTCACTTTGTAGCCTAGGTTGGTCTCAAACTTGCAATGATTCTTCTGCCTCAGCCTCCTGAGTACTGGGATTACAGGTGTGCACCACCATGCTCAGCTATAAATTTTTGTAATATATAACTGTTACAAAGAATGAGCTAAGTCATTAATGTACTGACATGTAAAGAAGCCCATAATGTATTGTTAATATAAACAGTAAAGATCAGTTTAATCCCTTTTACAAAAATATAAATTTATTTGTAAGTATGTAAAAGCATGAAAATGAACTTCAGCACCTCTAGGCAAGGTGGAGTTGTGAGTCCAGGCATGGTGGTACGTGCCTGTAATTCCAGCGCTCTGAAAGGTGGAGTGGGGTAAAATCACAAATTCAAGCCCAGCCTGGGTAATTTAGTAAGACCCTGTCTCAAGATTAAAAAAATAAAGAAAGAAAACAGAATTATGGAGGGCTATATTCAGTCTAACTAGAAACTAGACAAAGTATATTTTTAAAACAATTTCCAAGTATTGCACTGCAGTAGGTGAAGGACAGTGAGTCCAGCAAATGCTGCATCTAACTGCCTAGAGGGTTTCTGGCTGGAGCACAGGAAGTAAGAGCCAGGTAGGGCCCCGGATATTTGTGGAGTTGAGGATTTGGAGGTGGGAGTCCAGGAGGTCAGGGCAGTTGGAATTCAAAGGGCAGCAGGCTAGAGGGAAAGGGCTACAGAAAGTGAACACGATCAGGAGCTGTACAGGGTCCTTCAAGTCTTTGGCTGAAGCCTGATCCATGTATGTTAAAGAGAAAATTATCCAATCCTAAAATGAGAAGCACCCAAAAGGAGGAGAGGGAAAAATCTCTGGGGCCTACCCAGGGGCAAAAACTTATTCATGTTCCAGCCAAAATGGAAAACTTTCCAGGTTACAGAATTTATTTCTTGAAAACCCTGATTAATATGCATGTATTTCCCAACACCGGTCCCTCGGGTATTCTCAGAGCACTGATTGGTTTATCAGATAAGCTACTTGATATATTCAAACCACATGATAAAATCTAAAATAGGTGGGGATGGTCAGTCTGTGGGATGAAAGATGAAGTCAGAGGAGCCAGCAAGGCAAGCCCAACAGGTTGAGAGAATGGATCTTAAAAATAATCTTTGTCTCAGGCTCATCTTGACATAGATAAAATTCACTCCTATAGCAGACATCCCCTTTGCAAATCAGCTTACCACTTGGGGCTGGGAGTTTGGCTCAGCAGCTTAAGTGACTGCCTGGCAGGCGTGAGGTTGTAAGTGCAATCCCTGGTGCCACCAAAAAAAAAAAAAAATGACTATGGAGATATAACTGCAACCCTTCCTCAATCACCACATTAAAAATTTCCCTCTCTCCAATGATTTTAAGGCCTCTACAACTCTCGTCAGAGCAAACCTTCTCATTCACCATGCAAGAAACACTCAAATGCATTAAGGTAATCCTGTGAGCTTACTCCTGAAAAATGGTTCTTTATCATCTTTCTTGCCCTTTTGGTTCTAATGTAGCAACTGTGAATTCAGTTTAATGGTGTTTATTTAGTTCTGGTGAGGTTTACTTTTCACACAAATAAAATACAGTACTTGTATTCCACTAAATACAACTTATCAAATTAAGTTAATACAAACTTGGAAAGCCTGGATCTTTTATCACATAACACAGACTTCTCAGAGGAATGGAACATAAAAAGAAATCACTAAATTTCCAGGCTAAGATATTAAAAATTTCATCATCCTAATGACTTAAAAAAACATTAAAAATAAAACAAAAAGAAAATGGATTTGTGCTTTTTATATTTAGTAGTTCATGACAAGAACTGCAAATGATTTTGGGCTGGGAAATGTAGCTCAGCAGTAAAGCACTTGCCTAGCATACATGAAACCCTGAGTTCAATCCCCAGTACCACACATACATGAAGGAATGATCTGAAAATCAACACTTAGCAAAATGATATGACAGTTCACTAACAGACAACTGGGGCAGGTGTTCTATAGTAGGAGCCAAATACAGAACTAGAAATGAAATCCTGTTCTTCAAGGATTACAGAGCATTAAAACTCCTGAATGCAGGTGGGCATGGTGGTACATGTCTGTAGTCACACCACTTTGGGAGGCTGAGGCAGAAGAATCTTAGGTTCAGTCCAGCCTGGAAAACTTAGTGCCTCAGATCTTGTCTGGATAAAGGCCCTGAGTTCATCCTAGTATGGGGGAGGGGGTGTGCTTGAATGTCTGTTTATTTTTTGTCTTTTTGAGACTGAGTTTTGCTATGCAGTTCAGGATGGCCTTGAGCACACTTTTTTTTTCCCCCTTTTTGTTGGTACTGGAAATCAAACTCAGGACCTTGCACTTGCCAGGCAGGTGCTGATACCACTGAGTTACATTCCTGGCCCCAACCTTGAACTCACTTTGTAGCCCAGCCTGGTCCTGAACTCATGCCAAGTGTTGGGATTACAGGCATGTGCCACCATGCTTGGCCTGTGAATGTAAATTTAGTGAATTGTATATTTTATAGTGGCCAGACACTGGGGAAAAAAAACTATTAAGCCAGCAGCAATATAATATTTCAACTATTTCATAATTCTGTCATATTCTTAACCCCTCCCCCTCAAAAGCACCAAAAAAACCCTTAGGAAGCATTTTGGGGTTTTTTTCCCCCCTCCCAGCAAATGCAAAATTTTGTAAGCAGGTGCTAAGCCATAAGCTTTTTTCAAAAAGATGAACAGAAGACTGACTGTAGATCTACATTCATATATTCTCTAAAAGAGCAGCCGCTAGAAGTTTTGCAGCCAGAAAATTGTCCTTTAATACTTTACAGTCTTTAATTATACCTATTGTTAAGCTTCAGGAATGTTCCGAGCAACAAGCGAGAATGCTATGGAAACATTTTATAAACATGAGTGCTACACATTTATTATTAATAAAAATAATATGAATGACAGAAAAGATAGTTAAGTAAAGGACAAATATAAATGTGGTGGAGGGTAGACAAGAAAGGCAGTCTAATTCCAAGTCTATAACCCAAAAGTAGTAACAACCAAAAGGGCATATTGTTTTGATTTTTAGTATCTTTCCAAATTTCAAGTATTCACTGTCTTTTCTTTTGACAAAATATACTAATAGCTCATGTAGTAGGCATTTCCTAAGATATAAAGTAATTACATCCACACAAAAAATTGAGCTAGCAAAGTATTAGAAGAAAAAGATAGGTGAAAATGTATATTTTACTCAGGGGGAATAGGGGAAGAGTCTTTATAAGTATAACATAAAACCTACACATCATTGACAAATAAATGACCAGATTTTCATCTTTCTTTCATTTAAGGATGGGGGTTTTATTGGGGGTGGGGAATTTGGACTCAGGCAGCATTGAGCTACAACACCAGCCCTTTTAATGTGTTAACTTTGAGACAGGTTCTTGCTAAGTTGCCCAAGCTGCTCCTGAACTTGCAATCTTCCTGCCTTAGGCCTCCAAGTAGCTGGGGCTTCAGGTGTGTGCCCTGACACCTTGCTAAATGTCTAATTTCTAAAGGGCAAACGCCTTCAAATATACATACATACCTATACACACATACATTAATGTTTGTTAAACAAAGAATTCCTACAAATCAGTAAGAAAAAGATAAGCAAAATCACCATTGGACAAAGAATATGATCAGGCAAAGGTTCTCTAATATGATTAATAGAGAGATAATGAAAAGATTACTAATAAAAACAAATAAAAAACATTCTAAACAATTTATCAGTTGGCAAAAATAAAAAAATATTCAGAATATTTCAGTATTGAAGAAAGTTTAAGGAAATGGGTATGCCTATTTAATGCTGGTAACTGATGCACAGCTGGAAAAATTTCTTAGGGTTTCTATCCAAATTTAAATTGCACATACCCTTCGACCTAAAAATCTCACTTGTACTCTCTATATCATAGAACTGCTCACAGATGATCACAAAGACAAAAGCATAAACATGACCACTGGAACACTTGTAACAATTTCATAAGCCAGAAGAAACATAAATAGTCAATGATAGAGGAACAGTCAATTATAGAGTCAATGAGATCAGAAACCACAGTCTTACACTGTGCCTGGTCACCTTGCAAGAGCTATCTTATATTTGAGTTATGCTGTCAGTCATTCAGATAATCTTTCTGATCTACTGTTTACTAACCATACTAATACAAAGGATACATCCCAGCTTTGATAACTCATTTTGAAGATCAGAGGTTAGCCCTCATCCTGCATAGATATACCCTCCATGGCTATAACTGGTATAGTCTTCCTGGTTGTTATTTTGTGGTATTTTTAGTCTCCCTAATTGTCCTTCAGACAGTCAATTTTAGGAGTTATAAGTCATTCCCCATCATAAGAACATAATTAGCTAGCACTGGACACCCAGGTATTATTCTTTTGCCAGTACAGATAATGCCACAACGAAAGTATATGTACTTGGGTACTTTCTAATGCTGACAAATTATTTCACAGGCAAAGGTCTTTACTGGATCATTAAGTTGGATATTATAGACAATTTTTACGACTGAGTCCATATAGCTTTGTTCCCACAGTGATCAGATCCCTGCAAACTGCTGTGAGTGTCCTTCAATCCACCAGTAGAGGGCAGCATTCCCCCAGATTAACAGGGCTTTAGGATGCAGACCTCAAACCTGGGAATGGGAAGGGAGGATCAGAGGACAAGGATGAAATCCCCAAGGCATGCAAAAATCTGGTCTCAAAATTTAAGATCTAAGCTGGGCGTGGTGGTGCACACCTTTAATTCCAGCACTAGGGAGGCTGAGGCAGGAGGATCGTTGTGAGTTTGACACCAGCCTGGACTACGAAGTAAATTCAAGGCCAGCCTGAACTGCATAGTGAAACCCTGTGTCAAAAAACAGGGCCAGGGATTTAGCTCAGTGGTGTAAGCGCCTAACTGGCAGGCACGAGGTTGGGAGTTTGATCCCTGGTACCAAAAAAAAAAAAAAAAGAAAAGAAAAGAAAAAAAAATTAGAATCTAGAGCAGAGCCTAGCTCCTGCCAGATAACAGGGATTACGTACAATTAGTAATATCTAATACTCATGTCTACGATTCCTTTACAACCATGGTGGAGACTTTACCTCCCCTTAATCAGGAATATGCACAGCTGTATCAGCAACAGAAATAACTGGAGCCCTACTCCTGGGTTCAAAGTTACTGCAGAAAGAATGGAAAGGACAAGCACCCTTATCCACGACAGATATCCAAGGTCTTGTTCTCTCTTCTCAGCTATACTTTATGAACAGAGTTTGGGGCAAAACAAGACTACTACAGGGAACAATGAGATGAGAGGTAACTGTAAGCTCACAGCAGTTAGATTATAGGTCGAAAAAAGCTGAAAAAGCTCTGTCTGAAATGTTCTAAACAGTGCTCATGTTAGGTCATCAACAAGTGAGCTGCCCAAAATTAATCTCATCTGAAGTCTGTGCTACTCCACTGTTTCTGCTTGACAGCTGAGAGAAATACTACAACCTTATCACCAGAAGCTGGAAACTATGGTTGGTTCACCACTGTCTCTCCCTAATAGGCTAACATCTCTGGAACATTTAAATGACCGATATCACAGTCCACATTTCAGAAATAAAAACAGCAGTGGCAAGAGTGAAAAAGTTGGCTGTCTTACATCCTGACTGCAGAGGTGAGGGGACAGGAGAATGGGGACAGTTATTTAGAAGCATGTGTAGGGAAAGGAATATACCACCACCAGAATTCAAATGGGAAAGCCCTTTCACCTAGAAATTCTACTTCTAAGACTTTATATGACAAAACTAATGCCATAAGTAAGCAAAATATTGTATGAAGATATTCACTGCAGCCCTATTCACAGGAGAACAGAAAGACAATCTGATGTCCACTGACAAAAAAATGAATTAGACAAAGGGCATATCCCTTGATACAACCATTAAACATAATAAAATAAATCCACAAATCCTACCATACAACAGTCCAAGACAAGAAAGTAAAACAAGCTACAAAATAAATATATAATTGTCTTTGTTGAAAAAACTATGGGCTGAAGATATAGCTCAGTGGCAGAATGCTTGCCTAGCATGCATAAACCCTGGGCTCAATTCCCAGAGCACTGCAAAAAGAAAAATAATTTTTTAAAAATTGCGTATTTTGGAAAGTCTGAAAGAATACCAGACTGCTCAGGTTCTAATACTGGCTCTGCTACTTACAAGTATGATTTAGCCGGGCATGGTGGCGCACTCCTCTAATTCCAGCATTTGGGAGGCTGAGGTAGGCGGAGTGTTGTGAGTTCGAGGCCAGCTTGGGCTACAACATGAGCACGAGGCCGGCCTGAACTACGTAGTGCGATCCTGTCTCAAAAAACTAGGGCCAGGAGTTTGGCTCAGTGGATTAAGCACCTGCCTAGCAGGCACAAGGTTGTGAGTTGGATCCCTGGTGCCAAAAAAAATAAAAACATAAGTGTGACTTTACAACATCATCCTCAAATTTTAGTTTCCTCATCTGTAAAACAGGAAGAGGGGTATCAAAGGATTATGATGAAAATTAGCTAGTTCACATATATAAGAAATATATTAATTTAAAAAATATATGTATATGTGTATATGGCAGCTACCTGCCTTACAGCAAATGCACTGAATACTGGGGTGATACTTATTACTACTAACATCACCACTTCTGGGAAGAGGAATTAGAGAGGCAACTTTGATTTACTTTTCCAGAACAAGGATGTAGTACTTTTATAATTAAACATACCCAAGAAAATGAAAACATATGTTCAAAGACTTGCTTTTGAATGTTCACAATAGCATTGTTCAAAATAAACAACTACTGAATTAATGAGTCCATAAGCAATTACCAGCAACCACTGTATACTGATGCATGGGCCTTTTTCTTCCAAAGTTCACTGCTTTTTACTTTCTAAATAAATGTGTACTTAACAAATCTGATTTTAGCAGGGCATGGTGTCACATTCCTATAATCCCAGCACTTGGGAGGCTGAGGCAGGAGAATCATTTGTAAGTTCAAGACCAGCCTGGGCTACAAAGTGAGCCCAAGCCCAACCTGAACTGCATAGTGAGACCTTGTCTCAGAAAGCAACAAACAAACAAACAAACACAAACTGATTTTAAAGATGCTTTACCCCCATTATACAGTCTGTCAATAAGTGAAATTATCATGGATACATATAAACTCTTAAAAGCAAGAAGAAATGTCCTTTTCAATCGCTCATAAGATTGGCACCACATATTAAGGATTCAATAAATGCTTCTTATTTCTGTGAGGAGGAACTGTAAATCTTTAAAAACTTAATTTCAGTGTATTCCAAATGCACTTTCTATTTCGTTTTATGTAAAACAACTGGAAAGGTATACAAATCATATACAAATTTTTGGCTGGAGGAGGAAAAATGGCGAATTTTTGGCAGTCATGTTGCTAGAAAGTGTCAAAGAACACCTGTATCTGCCATCACCATCAGCCTTCCCAGCATAAGGCAAGCAGCAGCTAAGGAACAATGAAAGCCTAGCACAAGAATAGCAAGAAATGGTGTCTCCTCAGAGCTTCTCTATTCCACACTCACCATGTTTAGTGATTACAACAGGAAAAGACTGGTTCTGTGTGTAAAATCCCATGTCTTTCACAATAGGCTAGGTTGGAAATGTGGGTGACCTCTCTTACTTCTATTTTTCAAATGGGAAAATAAATTCACACGGGAAGAATAGCAAAGTTTCCTAGGTATTTTCTGTTGATCGCTGCTGAAATGATCAAGGCTCTCACACTGCTAAATGAAAATCTGCGTAGAACAAGAAAAGCACTGAAAACCTGAGAAAAAAGTAGGAAACACAACTCAACTCTAGCTTTGGGTGTGAGGACTTCTCATCAAGGTGCAGATTCTGCAAACACAGGGCACAATGTACTGGGGGTTCAATTTTAAAATGGGTCTATGCATAGATAAGTGAAACTTGGGAAACAATTCCATAAGCTAATTATTAAGACCCCTCAGAAGACTCCAATGTGATCAAACCAGAGAATCATTAAAAAGAGACTATGAACGCAGCCATCTGGCAGGGAATACTACCAAAGGTCCAGAAAGATGTTTCCCTCCCTGGTATGCCAAGAACGTCAGTCTCTGTGGGAACAGTAGGGTTCTCTTTGCTCCTCATATCAGCCCATGCTCTGCAGAGCGTGGCCTGTGAGAGCAAGACTTGTCAAAATCAAGTAGGTTGAAGAAAGGTAGAGATGTGATGGCAAGGTGTCAAATCCTGACCTCTGGTGAGCTGAGTGGTCAGAGGGGTGAAGGGGGAGGAGAAGGGAGGAAGAGGGGGAAATTCAGGCAAGCTAAGAGCTAGGAAGAAGAGGTAATTACTTCTAGAGGACTAAAAAATACCTTGTGGGTCCAATTATTTAGAATCATAACTTTCTGTCTTAATTTCTCCACCCTATTCCCTGAGTACTAAGCAAGTACAGCCTGATTTAACCACTGTAGTCTTCAGCTGTACTATGGTGTCTTGAGCAGAAAACCATTTATATCTACTTAGAGAACTAAAGAATGGATGTCTAACTCCCCATTGATGCCTAACGGGTAGACAATATAAAGCTTCTTTCTTTCCCACCATACCTTGTCTTCTATCCTTATTGGGCCATTACTCTGTGCCTGGAACCAGTACTAAATGCTTTGTGTGTATCATCTCTCCACAATCTTATAGTCTGGTAGTTTACTATTCCTATTTTAGAGATAAACAGAGGCTCAGAGAGGTCAAGTAAGTTGCCCAAGGTTAAACAGCTAATACAGGGCAGAATTAGAATGTGAATCCCTAAGACATATACCGAAAGTGTCTGGGTATTAAGGTACAGGCTCTTAACTACCATGCCATCCATACTAGTGACAGCAATCAGCAAGAGACTTCAAGGATACAGTAACTAACAGGGGAAATCTTTATAAAGATTTCCTTCCAGGCAAATGGAGGAAGTTCTGTTTTCGTGAGGACTGTGGAAATTTCCTTGTACACAGTGGCAACAATAGAATCACAGTTAAAGGCTAGCTAGCTAGCAAAGCAAAATTTTCTGGCCTCAGACAGATGAGTGTTACCATCTTTTAACCTTCTCCAAGTCAATTTTCTAATACCAAACTGAAGACTAATAAGGCTTCTTTACTGTTCTATTTTTTATCTGTATAAGTATTACACAGTCACTTCCACTAGCTTCCTTTTAGGCAGTGTTGCTTCCAAAATCCCTGTTGACATCATGTACCTGCCCGGCTTGGGAATGTGCAGGGACAGAGAGCTGGGATGAGTGTTACCCCAGAGTACAATGACTACTTTCTTGGGTCCATCCATGAGGTTGTTTCCCAAAAGCTGAAATCAAGAAAATAGGCCCCTTAACACAATTAGGATCCACAAAAAACATGAAACTCTGAGATATCAAAGATTATTCTGTCAAACCTGTGATACGAGCAGCACCATTGGTTGAGTCTCTGCAGTTCGCTCAGTGCCCTGGGTTTTGCTCCAGATCCGTCACATTGCATTAGTGCCCTTCCTCGTCACTGCCTACAGAAATAACAGCCTTGAACATGGCAGCACAATCCATTTGTCCTGCTCTAATTACTTTTTGACATTACTGTTTCTGCTAACTTTTCTTCTTTCCTTTTTTCAACCTCAGGGTATCATTAAAGTCATATGAAAACAAAATCTTAAATTCTGCCAATATATATTTGGTTAACTTTCTATCACAAAATGGTTTCAAGGAGGAATGTAATTCCTTATTACAAGAAGAAAGACCCCAGTGTAATTACTTACTACAAGAAGAAAGACCGCAAGACAAACTCTTTCCAGAACTCCCTCAATGCCACAGACAGCATGGCCAAGAGCGAATCATCTTGGTCTGAAGTTTCTGAAGTTACAGGACCTGGCCAAATTGTAACTCTGTTGCTCACTTCCCGTGATCTCCTGTGTGTCTCCCGATCTGCATTTCAGCATCCTCTTACTACCTCAGCTACAATTACATCTCTCCTCTGATAACCTCATGAGAACTGCTGCGAAGGTCAGTTAAGATGACATATGTGAGAATATACTGAAAAGAGCAAAACCAATTTTACTAATATTAAGAAGCATAACAATAATAACAATATTGTTACAATCTCTAGGACTTGTGCTTTTCATTAAACATAGTGTTTTCTTCATTAAACCTATTGTTTTTTTTTTTGTTTTTTTTTTTTGTGGCACCAGGGATTGAACTCACAACCTCGCGCCTGCCAGGGCAGGTGCTTAAGGCACTGAGCCAAACTCCCGGCCCGGGTTTTTTTGAGGCAGGGTCGCACTATGTAGCTCAGGCCGGCCTTGTGCTCGCGTTGTAGCCCAAGCCAGCCTCGAACCCACAACGCTCCGCCTACCTCAGCCTCCAGAGTGCTGGGATTAAAGGCGTGCGCCACCACGCCCGGCTCATTAAACCTATTGTGATGGTTAATTTTACGTGTCAGTTTGGCTGAACTACAAGGTTCTCAGACATTTGGTCAAACATTATTCTCGGTATGTCTTGGAAGATGTTTTTGGATTAGATTAACATTTGTTTAAGGCAATGGTAGTACTGGAGGCTCAAATACTCTTCACTGTGCTATATCCCCAGGCCTTGAAATATATATGTGAATACATACATGCCAACTCAAAGTCTTACTAAGTTGCCCAAGGTGGGACACAAACTTGCATATTTTCTGCCTCAGCCTCCCTCTGTGGTGAGGTGCATGCATCACCATACCCAATGAAGAGTGGAGGAGTCTCATCTAATCTGCTGAAGGTTTGAATAGAACAAATAAACAAACAAACAAATAACAATCAGCCTTCCTTGTACAGGAGAACACTGTTTAACAGACTGCCTTTGGACTCAAACTGCAATATCAGCTCTTCTGGGTGCCTGGCCTGCAAGACCAGCTGTCACTGCAGCACTGGCTCTCCAACCTCCTAATATTTCTGCAGATTTTGGATTTGTCAGGCTTCATATTATGTGAACCAATCAATTTCTTTTAAAAAATCTCTTATCTACTCATGCATCTACCCACCTATCATATTGGTTGCTTCTTTGAACATCCTAATAGATCTAGAATCTAACTTTATCTAGAATTAACAATGATCATCCTACACACTATTAAGGGGAAGAAATATCACAGATAAATAAAGTCCAGAGGATTATCTTTCAGAGTTCCCTTTGTTCTGACATAACAGATCCTGATTTACAAATTATATATACTCCCCAAAGTCACTTTCAGGCCATCTACCTGGATCTTACAAGGCTTTTCCCAATAATAATAAAATGGAGCTTAAAGACAAAGGATTCTTCAACCTAACAAAGGAAGTAAAAGATCTATACAGTGAAAATTACATTACTCTAAAGAAGGAAATCGAAGAAGATTTCAGAAAATGGAAAGATATTCCCTGTTCATGGATAGGGAGAACAAATATCATGAAAATGGCCATTCTCCCAAAATTATTATACAGATTCAATGCAATCCCAATCAAAATACCACCTGCCTACCTCATAGAGCTAGAGAAAGCATTCCTGAAATTCATCTGGAACCAGAAAAGACCTAGAATAGCAAAGGCAATTCTGGGCAACAAAGGGAAGGCAGGAGGAATCACAATCCCTGATTTGAAACTATACTACAAAGCTACTGTGATAAAATCAGCATGATACTGGAATCAAAATAGACCTGAAGATCAATGGAATAGATTAGAAGATACAGCCACAACTACAAACACACTCAGCCACCTCATCTTTGACAAAGGGGCCAAATATGTACATTGGAAGAAAGACAGCCTCTTTAACAAATGGTGCTGGAGAAACTGGCTTTCTATATGCAGTAAACTAAAACTAGATCCATGCCTATCACCATGCACTAAAATAAAGTCAAAATGGATCAAAGATCTGAATATAAAAACAGAGACACTAAACTTACTAGAAGACAGAGTAGGTAAAAATCTCAATGACATAGGAGTAGGCAGAGAGTTCATGAACAAAAATCAGATTGCACGGGAAACACTTCCCAGAATCAACACCTGGGATCTCATCTTACTAAAAAGTTTTTGCATGTCAAAGGAAATCTCCAACAGAGTGAAAAGAAAACCCACAAACTGGGAAAATATCTTAGCCAATTGTCCATCAGACAAAGGACTTCTATCTAAAACATATAAAGAATTAAAAGAAATCAGGCCCCTAAAATTCAAGGACCCAATTCAAAAATGGGCATCTGAGATGAATACACACTTCTCAGAGAAAGAAATACAAATGGCAAATAAATATATGAAAAAATGTTCAACATCAATGGTCATTCGGGAAATGCAAATTAAAACAACGCTGAGAATCCATCTCACTCCAGAAAGAATGGCCAAGATTAAAAAATCAACCAACAGCAAATGCTGGAGGGGCTGTGGGGAAAAAGGAACTCTTCTCCACTGTTGGTGGGAGTGTAGACTGGTGCAGCCACTGTGGAAGTCGATGTGGAGATTCCTCAAGAAGCTAGGATTAGAGATCCCATTCAACCCAGCTATCCCACTTCTGGGCATTTTCCCAGAAGAATTGAAAACATCATACCACAGTGATATCTGTGCACCTATGTTTATAGCAACCCAATTTGTAATAGCCAGATCTTGGAAACAACCCAAGTGCCCATCAATCCAAGAATGGATGAAAAAGATGTGGTATTTTTATACAATGGAGTACTACTCAGCTATTAAGAAAGATTGCATTGAGACTTTTGTAAGTAAATGGTCACGACTTGAGACCATACTCGTAAGTGAGATAAATCAAACCCACAAGCGTAAATACCGTATTGTCTCCCTAGTGTAAGAAATGGAAAAGTATATATGATCCAAAATCTATAATAAATACTACATAAGGGTAAAAAACAGCTCAAAGAGCAAAAGTAACTGAAAAGGGAAAAGGCGGAAAGAGAAAAGGGAAGAGGAAAAGATATAAACCTGTATATATGTATATGTAAGATAACTAAAATAAACACACTGTTGAATCTATTCGTTATTGAGAAAGAACAATTAATACTCATATGATTAGATTAATTTTACATGTCTATATCTATTAATGTAAGTAACCATTTTAAAGATAACGTTACGCAATATTGCAAGCATTGTCAAGTTTCTATCATCCGCTTTTGTAAACCTGCAATGTTACTGTTGTGTATTTATTCTAGTCATTTGTTTGTCTCTTTTGCTTGTTGTCTTTGTTTTATATGTCTTTTTTTTCTGTTTTTTCTTCGCTTAAATAAAAAAAAAGACAAAGAATTCTTGAGAAGCTATTCTTATAGGAGGTGATTGACACATGTTTGCTGGATGAGTGCAGGAATTAATGTTGCTCTCTTTACAAAATGCTTTTGGAAGAAAACAATTCAAGAATGAGCATTTCCCAAATACTAAGCAAAGCACTGGATGGTTCATACTTATTGCTTCACTCAACACTCAACATCTCTGAAACAATGTTTACCATTTCTGCAAATGATGAAATTGAGACATATTGGTCTAGTTTGCCCAATTTCAATGTGGTGGTGCTGGAATGAGAACCCAGATCTGACTTTAGTGAACCATCTCTAACTACAAGATAATCATATCAAACAATCTATATGCTCTTACTTAAAAAAGAAAAGGTGGGAATGATGAACCATGATGTACCTTTTTCCCTTTTGCAGAATGGTAAAAAGCATGAAAGGCAGAAAACAAGAACTGATCACAGCAGGCTCTGAAAATACACAGGCTAATGGGCTTTCAGCAGGGTAACAAACAAAATGAGCAGTTCCATTCCAGCAAAAGTTTATCTTAATTAAAGAGTAGTATGTTAGCAAAAGAGAGTGAGGTGGTAATGTTCTATTTTTTTTTAATTTATTTTTTTTTGCGGCACCAGGGATTGAACTTGCAACCTCATGCCTGTCAGACAGGCGCTTAGGTCACTGAGCCAAACTCCTGGCCCTGGTTTTTTGAGGCAGGGTCACACTGTGTAGCTCAGGCCAGCCTTGCACTCGCATTGTAGCCCAAACTGGCCTCGAACTCACAACACTCCTCCTACCTCAGCCTCCCAAGTGCTGGGATTAAAGGTGTGCACTACCACGCCCGGCTAGTGGTATTGTTTTAAAGACAGCAATGGAAAATATCATGGACCCAATGAACAAAATGTAGATGGGGGAAAAGATGCAATGTGTATAGCAGGGGGCAGGTAGCAGCAACTGTTTGGCCTTTGTTTTGTTTTGGTGGGGCTGGAGATTGATCCAGGTCCTATGGATGCTAGGGTTAGCTTTCTACCATTAAGTTACATCTCCGGGCCTTAGCCATGTGCCCCACTCACCACCACCCTGCGGTACTCAGCATTGGACCAAGCCACTCCCAGCCCTTTTAAAAATTTTTGAGACAGTCTCCCTAAATTGCCCGGGCTGAGCTTAAACTCAGAATCCTCCTGCCTCGGGCTTCCAAAATGCTAAGGGATGTGCTACAAGGCCTAGCTTGGTCATTGTTTTTAATGTTAACAAGCCAGCACATCCTCTTTGTGCTGACCACTTCAGCTGCAACTGACAAGGCAAGCCACAGCCAGGCGAAAGAAGTCCCTGTCTCCTGCAATGCTTGCCTTTTCCCACCTCAGATGGCCTCTCAGGATTCATACTTAATTCATATTTTCCTTTCCACAAATGAGTACAGTTAAAAAGGGAAGCTAATTCTGCATTTTCTACTGTTATACAGAGCCTAAACCAAGGCCAGGAACTTGCAGAATGATTAGTAATGAAACCAGAATTGTTATTAGGGCAATTAAATCAACTTTAACTGCCAAGTAGTAACCAGTAGTATAATGAGAAGATATCTTCTTGAAACAAGGTGTGACAGCAGGCTATTTAAACATAATTACTGTTGAAATTACATCACTGGTAAAATGTTGTAATTCAAGTAGTTTCAAAACATATTTCTTCACCTTGATCATTTAAAAATAAATCCACTTAAAATGATGACTTCAGAATAACTGTAAAAAGGTATCATTAACCTTGTTTCACCAGTGGAAAAAACGAGGCTCAGAAAATGAGAGTCAAGCTGGGCATGGTGGCATAGGCCTATAATCCTAGTGTTCAGGAGGCTGAGGCAAAAAGAACTGTCATGAGTTCGAGGGCTGTCTAGGCTACTTAGTGAGTTCTAGCACAGCCTGGAATATACTGTAATACCTTGTCTCAAAAAACAAAAAGTCAAGTGGGCAGACATAGGGCCTGATTGACTAAATTTTTGGAGCTGCTACCCTTTCTCAAAGCCATTTTCCAAAGCTAACCCAAAAGGCCCAAAGTCTTTGCTCTTAGGACACTCACTTTCTTGAAAATATCCTGCCTCTTCTAACTTTCTAAGAGAACAGAACAGTGTCTTCCTGTCACCTTAATTTGACACATTATTCTGTGTACAATGTGGAATAAACATTGTACCTGTAGCTGCTTAGGTATTCCAATTTGAAAGACAAAAAAAACCATGCCTGACAAATTCTAAATCACTTGCATGTGTTTTTCAAAACAGTCACTGACTGGCACAAGGTCAGAATTAACCCCCAGTGACACTGAATTTTTTTTTCTCAGCTTTTACAGCAACTTTGTTGTGTTGGTTCTTTTCAATTCTTTTCTCTTTTTTTCTCTTCCTTTCCTCCCCTTCCCTTCCCTTCCCTTCCCTTTCCTTTCCTTTCCTTTTCTTTCCCTCCCTTTCCCTCCCTTTCCTTTCCTTAAACTGCAAATGCTTCATGAACAAGTATTGGGAGTCTTTTCAAATGAACATTTTGGCTTGGACGTGGTGGTGCACGCCTTTAATCCCAGCACGTGGGAGGCTGAGGCAGGAGAATCATTGTGAGTTTGAGACCAGCCTGGGCTACAAAGTGAGTTCAAGGCTAGCCTGAACTGCATAGTGAGACCCTGCCTCAAAATATAGGAATTTAGCTCAGTGGCCTAAGAGCCTACCTGGCAAGTGTGAGGCTGTGAGTACGATCCCTGGTGCCAAAAAAAAAAAAAAAAAAAAAAAACACCAAATGAACATTTTATAACTCTAAAGTAGTAAACCACATCATTCAGATTCTTTTCATTCATGTTGTCAAGAAACTAATACAACCTTCAAATAACATTTCTGGATCAAAATGAGTACTTATGAACACACAGTTATTTTATTATAAAATAGAATTCACATATAACAAGAACTAAACTCCTGAAAAATTCTATTTAGCAGCTGTGGCACTTGCCTGCAGTCCCAGCTAGGGAGGCTATGATGGGAGGACTGAGAGTTCAAAGCCAGCCTGGGTAATACAATGAGACTCTTTCTCAAAACAGATAAACACACACACATACATACAC
Source organism: Dasyprocta punctata (assembly GCA_004363535.1). Classification (NCBI taxonomy): domain Eukaryota; kingdom Metazoa; phylum Chordata; class Mammalia; order Rodentia; family Dasyproctidae; genus Dasyprocta; species Dasyprocta punctata. The sequence continues at coordinate 49,588 of RJWM01001622.1, read as the reverse complement.
ACATCCCTCAGTACTGAGTTTCAGAACACACCAAACATAGTACTTTGCCACATTTTCATGAGAAAAAAATGTTTTTGCACTAGGCACTTGCATCAATCTCACAACAGCTTGAGAAGTGCAGAACCCTCACATATTCCTCATTACCATCTTGCACAGTACATCATGCATTTTAAGTGCTAATCACAGGTCACAAAAAGGTTCAGAGTGATACTGCAAAGCCTAAAAGGCTTATATTAGCCTAGTAAAAAGGTTAGTATTAGCCCAGTAAAATGTGAAAGTTCTAAGACATTAATCCTATAGCAAAAATGCATTCCTTACTCTTTGCAATGTTTTGGCACTCATTATAAATTCCAGAATGAAAGCCAGGCGTGGTGGCACACACCTTTAATCACAGCACTCCGGAGGCTGAGGTAGGAGAAGTGTTGTGAGTTTGAGGCCGGCTTGGGCTACAAGGTGAGCACAAGGCTGGCCTGAACTACATAGTGTGATCCTGTCTCAAAAAACTAGGGCCAGGAGTTTGGCTCAGTGGCTTAAGTGCCTGCCTGGCAGGCTCGAGGTTGTGAGATCGATCCCCAGTGCCCCCCCCAACAAAAATAAGTTCCAAAATGAATTAATGATGAGTAACAAGGTATGATTCTGCGTGTGTGTGTCTGTCTGTCTGTCTATGTCTAAGTAAATAATGACATCTTTCTAAATCTAACCATTCTAGTTCCTCCAATCAGCTATGGAAATATAGTGGAAAGAGGCTACTATAGGGGAAAGAGATAGATTCTGAGGTCAGACAGATCTGGTTTCCTGTTCTTGCTCTACTATTTCATATTTCTGAAGCTTGGGCAAGGTAATAATTTGTTAGGAGCTCAAATTTTTCTCATATAAAATGGAGACATTGTCTTTACTTTTCCTGGTTAATGTGAAACATCAAGTTAATAAACTAGTATCAAGTTCAATTCCTGGGACATAAATGCTATTCAATAAATGTTCAATGGTTGCTTGTTATGAGTCAGTTTTAAAGCCCTACGAAAAGTATGTGTATTCACTTTCCAAAACCTAGACAGGAAATTGAAGATTAGTGATATGACATAAATAAGTTAAAATCTATCTATATTTCTAATGTTTTTGCATTTCAGCATTTGCTTCCCCTCCATTTGTTAGATTATGGTCACAACTGAAAGTTGACTTTAAAATGAAGTATTTGGATACAGGGAAATACATCAGTGATTACATAAAAAATTACTTTTTCTTTTTAATCTCCAAACTAGTCTCCAAATTGCTAAAAAGAAAAACCATTTTCTACAAAGCTAAATTTCTGCAATATAGCTTTAAAAGAAATGAAACCACTTTGTAATCCCATAGATTATATCTAAAAATAGGTAGGCCAGCTGTCAGATGCATACATTATAGAGAGAATGGGGCCAAGAATCTTTCTCAAAGACCACTGCAACTGTTCTGCCATTTAAGCTTGGGCAGCTTAAATGAAAAATTCAAATCTATTCAATTCTAGCAGCTACTGCTTACTTTTTAAGCTAGAACAAGAGTCTGGAATTCTGAAAATTCGTGAGACTTTGTGAAAGCTTCTTAAATTCACAACACACTGTTCCTACCAGTTTATGATAGACAGTCATAGTGATTAGGAATCACTATTTCAACACAATCCCATTTTTTAAAGTTTTGCTTTTTTTTGAACTTTTCCAGAGTTACTTAACCTTCAAAAATGGAGGAAAGGGAAGGGGGAGGAGAAACTCTATCATTAACTCTATCATTAACGTGATGAATTACCTTATGTAAACTCCCGTTTCCTCTATGGGTCTCAGTTTTCCCATCTGCACAATGAGAAAGTGGTGGTACTAATAGATATCCATGTGAGATTATCTTTCAGTTACAATACCTGGGACTATTCAAGCCTCAAATTTTCCAGACAGCCTGAAGAGAGAAGCACCCCTCTGCATGTAACCCATGTTTTAAGCTACTTCTGTCTCAATTTTATAAGCAATATTTTACCTAACCAGATTTAGCTTCCTTATAAAAATGAGTTGAAGACATTTCAATCCCTCTTCTGCTGGTTTAGACATACAGGGCCAGTTATGAAAGTGTCACTATTGAGAAGAGTGGAAGGTAATACCTGTCTAAAAATAGTAGATACAAGGAAATATATCCTAATGCTACATAGACCACAAACGCATTTGTTTGATCACTTATTGAGTGCTTATAATTACACAATTGGCATGTCTCTAGGAGCTGGGGATAGACTGGTAAGCTACACAGATACACTCCTGTCAAGAATTTTACCACTATTTCCTGAGGCACAGATCTTGTTCAGGTCAATTTCAAACCCTGACCCTCAATAGTCAAAAGGAGAGGACATGAAAAGATTTTGCCTCACTCTGGTACATTTAATACGTGCTGACTGATCCTGGAGAAGTGCCCAGCTTACCCCGATACCACTGCAAAGCTGGCAGTTTCAAAGAAAAACAATCGAACATGGAATCGGAGCAGGGAGCTATTAGAGAAGATACTGGGAGTCGGAATAATATATCAGCCATTTTTAGCACCCTTTCCTTTTTCCCCCATCCTCTAGGCAAAAAGCGACACAACAGAAAATGTGAAGGAGAGAAAGCAGTGTCAGAGTTTACTCTACACTATCTCGCTCATGATCTAATAAAAGACACAAGTTCAGTCACCTAACAATTTCACTGCATAACACTTGACGTGAGATGTTTTTTCCCTAAGACTATAAATTTATTCTTTCTTAAACACCAGACCCACTGTACATTGTTGGGACAATCTATCCTATGAAGGTGAGGATTTAATCATTAAGTCAATACATATTTATGGGGTTCCTATAATCCTCATGCTGGAAATTTAGTGTCAATAAAGACTGAAAATCTTGTGAATGGAATGAACAGTCGGCAATTATACAAGAAACATTTAATTGCCTGGCGTGGTGGTATACATTTGTAATCCCAGCACTAGCAAGGTTGAGGGAAGGGCATCACTATGAGTTCAAAGCCTGCTAGAACTACATAACAGGATCCTGTCTAGAAAGAGAGGAGAAGGGAGGGGAAGACAGGGGAGGAAAGACTGACATCATTGTAAGTATGATCACTGAGATAAGTATAGGAGGACCACGCGAAAAGTAAAGAGCCGTAATCTGGCACAGAACGGACAGAAAAACATTCAAGCAAAGAATTATAAAAGTAAAACTCTTGATTTCTTTCTAAAATATAGCTAGCCTCGACTGGATGTGGTGGTACACACCTGTAATCCCAGTACTCAGGAAGCTGAGGCAGGAGGATCATTGTGAGTTCAAGACCAGCCTGGGCTACAAAGTGAGTTCAAGGCCAGCCTGAAGTGCATAGTGAGACCCTGTCTCAAAAAACAGGGCCGAGGATTTAGCTCAGTGGCGTAAGCACCTGCCTGGCAGGTGCAAGGTTGTGAGTTCAATCCCCAGTACCACAATAAATAAATAAATAAATAAATAAATAAATAAAATATAGCTAGCCTTTTCTTCTCCCTAAGTCTCAGACACATGTCTCTCCCTAGTGCTTACAGTACCTGTACCTCTTGGCATCACTGACTTGATTTCACAGCAATGTGATTACCAGTTTATGAATCTGTTTTCCCTACCAAGACTGCAAACTCTTCCAAAGCACAGAATGTACCCACTCTGCTTCTCTGCCTTTGGTGCCTAGCACTGAACTAGATACTGAGTAGGCCTCAGAAAATCGTGGCATCATCGTGACTGCTGTTCTTCAGGCTGGTCACTACACAAATTAGGTAAGTCTGCTGACTAAATTTTCGTACTTGGTCGAAAAACACCAAATGAATCCAAGGAACAAATGACCTACAACCAATTCCAACGTGTACTGTTGCACAGTTCTTTGTTGTGATGAGTTCTGCCTGTTTACGTGGCTGACAGAATTGTCTTTTCACTGTGCTGTGTTTACTTTCAAAGCAAGACAATCAGCCAAGAATAGCAATGCCTTAAAAGGCAGTGATTTGAATATTACAAAGTAGGGAGGAGGGGTGGAGAGAATTAGGACACAGCTGTAGTGTTCTGTAGGCTCAAACATAGACTCAATGTGTCACAGAAAATTAAATCAGAGGCTCAATGTAATTCCTAGTCCCTTGAATAAACATAAGCAGGGGTCCTGGTGCTGTCCCTGGCCACACTGGAGCCATACTAGGTCCTCAGTGATATGGAGTTCTAAGCCCCAGGATCAGCCTAAATTGGGAGCAAGACCATTGCACTAGCAGGCCAAATTCTACAAAGCTTCAGTTGCCCCAGACAGAAAAAAGAGGATGCCAACTACTAAATCCATTCTGATAGCTAGAGGAGGATTAGAAAAACTGCACACATGGTGATATCCAAATCTGAGCAATGAGATTAACTTCCATGTGGATTGCCCATACCTCAAAGGTTTTTATTTTTAATTGAACACTTCCAGTATTTTGTTTCACTACAGCTATATATTAAGAAATTTTATTTTAGAATGGACTGCTAAAGGAACCAAAACATGTTTTATTTTGAATGTTTTTACAACATGGAGATAGCTTTTTGACTTAATACCTTGGAATGAATTAAGGTCATCCTTTCAGCAGATAATGTGTATTGTATTTCTAGAGTCAGAGTGAGTTCTCATTGCAAATACAATACAATTTTTTATCTACAAAAAGAAAAACAAATATAGATGATTAATAAGGAGAGGCTGGCCTACAGAAATTACCAAAACAGATTATAGTAAGAAAGTTCAAGCAATGTTCTTAAATGACACATACAAAGAAAAAAAGTTTAACATTAGTTTTCTTTGGAATGATGGAACTATATGTGATTAAAAAAAAAAAACCTTTAAGCCTTTATTTTCCTATAATGAACATGTGTGTGACTTTGTTACATAAAAAGCCAGTGTCCTGGGCTGGAGTCTTAGCTCAGAGACAGAGTATTTGCCCCACATGCATAAAGCCCTAGATTTGATCTCCAGTACCACACACACATACATACATGCACATATGCCAGTTCCATATTCCTCCAATTAACCATTTTCTCTCTTCCTTCTCCACTTTTCCATCAAAGGTTTTCTTCATTAACTTCCCTGGGATTTTTTTTTTTTTTTGCACCCCTTCCACACACACTTTAAGACTGTTCCAGAGCAATTTGAGGTTCACAGCAAAATGGAGCCAAAGGTATAGAATCTTCCCATACTCCCTTGCCCTATCGTAGACAGTCCTCCTTGACTATCAAAATCTCCCATCAGAGTAGCACATGCTACAAATGATAAAACTGACATTGGTATCATCAGAGTCCATAGTTTATATTAAGAGTTCACTCTTGGGCCAGCAATTTAGCTGAGTGGCATAAGAGTCTGCCTAGCAGGCATGAGGTTGTGAGTTCAATCCCGGTACTAAAAAAAAAAAAACAAAAAAAAAGAGTTCACTCTTGGCATTATGCATAACTGTTGGATTATGGTTAGAATATGTTTAGTGTTGTAAGAAGCTACTGAGTTGTTTTCCAAAGTGACTGAATCATTCTGCATTTCTACTAGTAGTGAATCAAAGTTCTTACTGCTTTGCCTTCTCACCAGCACTTGGTCAGTGTTGGGAATTCTGGCTACTCTAAAAGGTGGGTGATGGTGTCTCACTGTTTCAAAGTACATTTCCCTGATAATATATGATATAGAGCATTCTTGCATGTACTTATTTGCCACCTGTATTACTGTCTTAGTAAAATGTCTGTTAAGGAGTTTGGCCTTGTTAAAAACCAGACTGGGGGGCCGGGGATTTATCTCAGTGGCATAAGCACCTGCTTGGCAAGCGCGAGGTCATGAGTTTGATCCCTAATACAAAAAAAAAGAGACCCTAAAAACCAGACTGGGTTGTTTTGTTTTGTTTTGTTTTTTGCAGCACCAGGGATCGAACTTGCAACCTCGTGCCTGCCAGACAGGCACCTAAGCCACTGAGCCAAACTCCCAGTCCTACTTTTTTTAAGGCAGGGTCGCACTATGTAGCTCAGGCCAGCCTTGCGCTCGCGTTGTAGCCCAAGCCGGCCTCAAACTCACAACGGTCCTCCTACCTCAGCCTCCCGAGTGCTGGGATCATAGGTGTGCATCACCACGCCCGGCTACCAGACTGGGTTTTACTAGTGAGTTTTCAAAGTTCTGTGTATATTTAAATTAACAGATACTTATCGGATATGTTATCTAGAAATAATTTCCCCCAGCTTTGAGTTGTGTTTTCAGTCTCTTTGACAGTGGTATTTTTTTTAAGAGAAAATTTTAATAAAGTCTATCAATTCTTTCTTTCCTGTATCTTCCCTTTGGTGCTGTAATCTAAAAGCTCATACTGCCAGACTCAAAACCACTTAGGTTGTCCCATATGTTAAGGTTAGAGCTGAGAGTTGTCTTACTTACTTTTCTCATTGCTGAGACAAAACACCTGACACCCAAAGTTAAAAAAGGAAAGGTTTATTTTGGCTCACAGTTTGCAGAGGTTTCAGTCACTAATTGGCTGCCTCCAACCTAGGGTGGCATGATAAGAGAGGCGTCGCAGAGCAGGAAGGCAGAAGGCAGCAAGGAGCAAGCAACAAACAATGAGCAACAACCGTCTTTCTGTCTCTTATATTTTATCCAGGCTACCTGCCCTTATCTTCTTTAGTAAAATGTCTGTTAAGGTCTGTGGCAGGTAGCATTCACACCCTTAACCCTAGCATCAGACATGAGTCAACCCCAGCATCACATCCTTGATCCCAGTATCACACACCCTAGATACAACTACCTGTGAAAAGTCCTACCTACCCATGACAGCATGAGGTTTAGGGCAGGGGAACCAACATCTAGCTACAAGTTGTTACAGGAGTTTTACAGCTTTTCACATTTTACATTTAGGTATATTACCCATTTTGAGTTAACTCTGAGAAGGGCTTTGGTCTGTTACATACAGATATGCAATTGTTCCAGCACCATCTGGTGAAAAGTCTATCTTTACTGAATTATATTACCTTTGTTACTTTGTCAGGTATCAATTAATTGTATTTATAATGATCTATGTCTGGACTCTATTCTATTCCATTATCTATTTGTCTCTTATTTTGTGTATCCCACACTGTCTTTACTACTGTGCCTCACAAAGGTTTAACACAAAGGGATCTGCTATCACAATTTCTATATCTAGAACTTCAAGTGAAAAGAATGGTTACAAATCAGCCATAGCGAAGTACTGTCTCACATTTACAAAGAAATATTAGGAAAAGACACTAGACACTGTTCTCTAGAACTCGTGGAAGGTCAGACCTGGAAACAGTTCCAGAAGCCTCCGAAATCACTGCCAACAGACAGAGTGGCTCATCTACTTATTCTTTCTTAGCAGTCTCCAAATTTCAAGGACACTGAGAAATCTAAGATCAGTTTTCCCAAAGTCCCTTTCCAAAGGTTTTCTCTCTCCTGACATTACTATAGCACTTGATATAAATAGCTATTTCAGAAGACATGAAGACATGGGAGCCATGAAGGCCAGATTACTCAAAGCAAAGAACAAAACAGGACAAGACTGTGGCTTACATTCATCAGATCTAATACCTGGCCATGAAAATTCAACAGTGAGTTAGCCAGGCTTTAAAAATGTCCAGAAGCAGGGCGTGGTGGCACACACCTTTAATACCAGCACTTGGGAGGCTGAGGTAGGAGGAGCATTGTGAGTTCAAGGCCAGTTTGGGCTACAACATGAGAGTGCAAGGCCCATCTGAGCTATATAGTACGACCCTGCCTCAAAAAACTAGGGCTGGGAGTTTGGCTCAGTGGCTTAAGCGCCTGTCTGGCAGGTGCGAGGTTGTGAGTTCAATCTCTGGTGCTGCAAAAAAAAAAAAAAAATAATAATAATAATAAAATAAAATAAAAATTTAAAAATGTGTCCAGGCTCTGAAGTTCATTGATTGGTTGAAAGTGGCTGTGCTATTTAAGCTTTCTGAGTCTCAGATTCCTTTATTTAAAATGGAGTAATACAAACTACTTTTCAGGATTGCTATGAAAACTACAATGAACCAAGTAATAGAAGGAAGAACCCAATGCCTTGGCAGTGATGGTAAACCTTTTAGAGCTTTCAAGGATACAAACAGTACGGTGGTGCATGTGTGCCATAGGCTCCCCACCACTGACCTAGCATATACTAGGCACCCAATCCTACCTTTCCTGCCCAGGCAGATAATTAGTTACCATAGCACTTTGCCCACCTCGTACGTAGGGTTTTTGGGAGATTCAAATAAAGTGACGCCTGTGAAAGCCCCTCATCAAGTGAAATTAATGATGTCTTTTAAAACTACGTGCAAAACATTGTTCAAGATACACGAATGAAATATAAAATATTCCTTGTCTTTAAGGGGTTAGTCCTCTAAAAATAGAAACTACAGATATCAAGTTAGTGTCATACAAGTAGCAAGTGTTAGAATAGTAACAATAAGTGAGCACTTACAATGGGCAAGACCAAGTCTAGGTGTCTTATCTATACTATCTCATTTAATCCTTAAACAAATTCTAAGGAACAACTGCTACTACATTTTCAGGTTTAAAAATTGAAGCACATGATGACTAGATTATTTGCTTAAATTTATACAACTAGCAAGTGACACAGTCAAGATTTAAATCCAAGAATTCTGACTCTAGAGCTCAGAACTATAAGAGATACAAAAGTGTAAATTAAAGAAGTGAAAAATAAGCCGGGCGTGGTGGCGCACGCCTTTAATCCCAGTACTCGGGAGGCTGAGGTAGGAGGAGCGTTGTGAGTTTGAGGCCCACTTGGGCTACAATGGGAGCACAAGGCTGGCCTGAGCTACACAGTGCAACACTGCCTCAAAAAACTAGGGCGGGAGTTTGGCTTAGTGGCGTAAGCGCCTGTCTGGCAGGTGTGAAGCTGTGAGTTCGATCCCTGGTGCCGCAAAAAAAAAAAAAAAAAAAAAAGTGAAAAATAATACAGTATTAACTGATTCACTAACATTCAGTGAACACTCAACAGTATGTCATGCCCTGTATTAAGTACTTTACATGTAAGCTCTTACTGAATCCCAACAATTCTTTGTGAGCAAAACGCCATTCCAAATTTTACAAATGAAGCAAAAGACTAAATGAAACTACATTACTTTGCTCAAGGTCTCAGTTATTTACCAGAAAAATCTGATACCAATCTTAGCCCTGTCTGTATGTAAACCACATGGTCTTAACCTCTTGTATTCTCTGGTTCAGTAGCAAGCAGTAATACTCAGGCTGGATCCTGAAGATGAAGTAGAATATGAATAGTTGATCATGAGTTGAGTGGATGCCCCACAAAAGACATAAAATGAGCTGGGCAAAGTGGCACAGGCCTGTAATTCCAGCATTTGAGAGGCTGAAGCAAGAGGACTGTTTTGAGTTTAACACTACCCTGGAATACAAAGTGAGTTCAAGGCCAGCCTGAACTGCATAGTGAATCCCTGTCTCAGAAAGACCACAGATAAAACAGACATAACATGAACAAACACAGGGGAAGTTTGGGTACTTAAAAACAAATCATTTTTATACTCCCCACATAACTAATAAAGTATTGCTTTATTCTAAGTCCTCAGGCTAGATTATCATTTTCTCTCCATTAAAAATAATCTCAAGCCAGGCATGGTGGCACACGCCTTTAATCCTAGCACTCGGGAAGCTGAGTCAGGAAGATCATTGTGAGTTAGAGACCAGCCTGGGCTACAAAATGAGTTCAAGGCCAGCCTGAACTGCATAGTGAGACCTGTCTCAAAAAAATAGGGCTGGGGATTTAGCTCAGTGGTGTAAGCACCTGCCTGGCAGGCGCCAGGTTATGAGTTCAATCCCAGATCCCAAAAAAAAAAAAAAAATCTTAAATTACGACAATAATATATGTAATTATAGAATACTGGGAAAGACATAAGAAATAAGGAAAAAAGCATATTCTGAGATAAAACATATCTCAGAAATTTGAAAAGAGAATAGTGGAAAATTAGTTGGCAAGGTAGGTCAGTGACTGACAGCAGTAACCTTGGCTTTGACTACCTGGGTAAGAACCACTATATGGTACGTGGACTGGAATGTTGCGAGCAGAAAGGCAGCATAATTAGAGCCATGCTCTGCTTATGACAGACTTAAAAGGAGAAGCAAGAGGTAAGGAAATCAGGTGGGAGCTTATGATAATAGTCCACGTAAAAGATACAGACCTGAGTTATGAGCAGGCTATCTATCACAACCACTCTAAGCTCAAACTCTGAGTAAGACAGATCTAAGTCTGAACTGGGCTCTATCACTTATTAGGTACCTGAACCTGAGTTACTTAATTCTTTTAAGACTCAATTTTATCATAAATAAAATGGAGATAATAAAACCCACCTAAAGGGTTGTTCGGAGAACTAAATGCATAAATGTGTGACACATGTCAGGTGTATTAAATTCTACAATCTTGCATACTGAGCTAAATAATTTTTTTTAATGTGGAGCTGTGTTGTGCATAAAACTGAGCAGCATTCCCTGACTCTGTCTGTTGAGGCCAACAATAATCCCCATCTACCTCTCCAATTTCTCCAAAACTTGTCATATCTACCCCCACTGAAAAACAGTCTCTACTACATAAAGTGATCATTAGTAGGCTTTTAAAAATGATTGTGAAGCCGGGCGTGGTGGCGCACGCCTTTAATCCCAGCACTCAGGAGGTTGAGGTAGGAGAAGCGTTGTGAGTTCGAGGCCGACTTGGGCTACAACGCGAGCGCAAGGCTGGCCTGAGCTACACAGTGCGACCCTGCCTCAAAAAACCAGGGCTGGGAGTTTGGCTCAGCGGCTTACGCGCCTGTCTGACAGGTACGAGGTTGTGAGTTCAATCCCTGGTGCTGGAAAAAAAAAAAAAAAAAAGAAGATTGTGAAAGGGAAAGGGAGAGAAGGAGGTCATTTGGTGATGATGGCAGAAATATGAAAGTAGGAAATCAACTGCAAAAACCAAATTCACTGGTTAACTAAGATGTGGAAGCCATGAGACAAGGAGATAGAAGTGACTATGGTTTAATTGTGTGCATCAAGGCCACCAAAAGAAGTACAGAAGATAGGAAGCATGGAAATTTGAGGGACCAGAAGCGCACATGGATGGAAATATTTGAAAAGCATTAAGAATTCTGGCCTGTAGCTAAGGAAAAGAGTTAGTGTAGATCCATGTGTCAAATACCAAAATCACTCTTCACATTTATTAAGCTTCTAATGGTTTCAGTTTTATCTAGCAGCTTCAAAGGAGGAAAAAAAAAAAAACACCTTGATACGATCTGTGGAACCCACAAAACTGAAGACTAAAAGAAAAAAAAATCACAGTAAAAATACGAAGTTCTACTATGTTAACCTGGTTTAGCACTAAAATAGCCTTTATCACCTATGCAAAGAAATTATCCAAAATTCTTGACTTTAATTGCACAACCAAATAATTAACATTGGGCTGGCCTCTTCTTCACAGAAAATAAGTATTTTCCTGGCAGCTAGAGAAGTTTTATGGTCCAGCCCTTCAACTCAATACTATTGATATGATTTGATTCTTCTCCCTAGTAGACACTGGCACCTGGCCATTTTTGCCTTCCCCAGAAAACAATGAGGTTCAGAAGATCCCTTTAAGGAGTGAATGTAAGTCCAAAGAAAAAGAAAAAGAAAACTTCTATACATGCAAGTAATGGCAGAAGAAGAAAACACAGTTTAGTAACAAAAACTTCAAGAAGACTAAATAACTTTTATATTGAAAATTCACTGCATAAGGATTAAAAACAAACCCCATTCCCTGAATCTAGATTGATTAAAAGCAGTGAAGGTATTCATTTAAATCCCAAATTGCACTAGAATAAAAAGGCAGTTCTGTTTCTATCCATACTATTAAGTTTTCAGGTTTCCTAGTCCATCATCTCTTATTCCCAAGGCCTATGAATGTCCCTTCCTATGCTGTCCCATCAATTTGCAAGGCCAATCCAGCTCTAAGGAGAAGATAATGATTTTTCAAATTGAGGTATACATTTTCTCTCTCAACCTCAGTACTACCTGGTTGTGTCACTGTTTATGAATCATTTCCTGTTTCTGAGCCTCAACATTTCTTTTTTTGGTGGTACTGGGGATCGAACTCACAACCTTGCACCTGCCAAGCAGGCACTTAAGCCACTGAGCCAAACTCTCGGCTCCTCAACATTTCTTCTCTGCAAAGAGAGGATAATACTTTCTCCTCACAGAATTGTGAAAATTTAATTAAAGCCTATGTTAAATGTGCCTAGTTGAGTACATGGCTCACAGAAGACAGTAAGAGGCATTAGTTCCCTTCCCTTATGCTCTTATGCTCTACAAAATAAAGATGATATTCCCTCCTTTCCATAAAAACTAAAGCAGTACCATGATCAGCTGAAAAACACCAGGCTGGACACCAACCCTAGATACATCTTTCCCACATCTGCACACTGACTTCAAGTCACATTTCAATAGCTTGCTTTTAAGAAAGCGTAGCTTGCTACACTCTCACTCAGCAGCTAGGTCTTACACCCAGCAATTATTTTAAGAAGGTGAGATTAGTTCAGACTCAGGATGAGTAATGAGATATAAGTGCGTTGAGAATTTGTGGGTTCCAGCATAACTAATAAGTACTGTCAACTGTATTCTACCCAAGATAAGGACAGATAATTTCAGTGGCCAACAGCTCTTTGAAAAATGTCGAGGCAACAATTAGAGGAAGACTACTTCTGCCCCTCCCTACAGGGTCTGTTTTGGGAAATTCTCATTTTTTGCAATCATTATTAAAGGTCATTTGTCCTTTTTCTCTTCAGTTTTCATTAAAAGTTAGGTTAGCCTTCCACTACAGAGGATGTTTAACGTGATAAAACAAACAATAGCTTTAGAAACCAGTCTGGTTCAAGTTTTAGCTCTGCCACCTCCTTGCTATATGACTCTGGACAAGACACTGAACATCTCAGAGCCATAATTTTTTCACCTACAGTATTTTTCCAACTTCAAGCTATCACTTCAGCAGATGTGAAGCCAATTTAGTGGCCTAAAAAATAAAACACTTTTAAAAAAAAAGATAAAAAGGAGAATAAATATCAGAGTACATCACTTATTTCACTACGCAAAAATACCAGATGTCATTGGACCTATAAAATAGGACTATAAGATGTGATTTTTTTTTAAAGAGAATAAAACAAACCAAAACAAATCAGAACAAAGCAGATCAGAACAGAACAATGCAAGCAACACAGGACTTCAAAACAAGACACCAGGAAATCAACAGTGGCTACCATAATGACTATTGTTTTCTTTTAAATAGTTGTCCATAGCCTCAGACACAATAAATTCAAACAAAGCCAAATAGTATAAAACAAATAAGGTGTCATGTTATTATCTGTACTTTTTAAGTTTTTGAGCATTAGAGCCCAGCATGGTGGTGCATGTCTGTAATCCCAGCAGCCAGGAGGCTGAGACAGATTACTCCAAGTTTAAGGTCAGCCTGGGCCACATAGTGAACTGAAGGCCAGCCTGAATCACACAGCAAGACCCTGTCTTAGAAAGAGAGACACAGACAGACACGGACATGGACACGGACACAGTGGGGTGGGGGGGGACAGCGGCAGCACACAATTTGGGAAAAAAGGTCAGCCAAATGTTGGCAACTAACTTCGGTAGTATCCAAACAGCTGAACACAATCTTATTTATGAAGAGTGGGAAAGCTCCTCTTCATCAATTTTGGCTTCCCAGGAGTATGGTATTAACTATAACACATAAACAGACGTCAACAAATATTGACTGAATATTGATAAATATTGCCAATGACATATTCTTTTAAATTACTGATACAGCAAAACAAGGCCTACTCAAAAAGTGAATTTTATCCTAAATCAACCAGGCTGTAAAACTCTACCCACACAATGGTGATGAGTGAAAATGCCTAAAGTTCTTGTTGGACAAGCCTCCTCTATGGGAAATAGGCAACAAAAGCAGTATTAGTCACAGTACTGTTCTAAAAGAAATACCATTCTTCAGGACCCTCAGAGCCAGCTGCTGATGTGTGGAAGCCTGGGCAAGGTTCCTACCTTGGTAAGGACCCCAATTAAAGGTGTTGTCAGGGGACCTAAAAGGACCAAACATAGGAAAGAACTGCACAGAAGGTCTTTTTTGGCCTGCAGAACAAGGTACCTTCCTGCTTAAAACTCTACAATGTCCTGCCATTTCAAAAGATACACTTGTAGAGGGGAATCCTATTTTCTTACTATTGCTTACAAAGCTCCATGTGCTAGGTCCCATCCCACCTCCCCAACATCACCTCCGCTTTAGCCATACCACCCTTTCTGTTCCTCACACAAACGGAGCTTAACCTACCTTACGGCTTTTGCATCTTGTTCCCACTGCCCAGGACCATACTTCTGGTCTGGATGTTGCCCATTTGTGTATGTATCTCAGTTCCTTGGGGAGGCATTCCCAATACTTTCTTATCACAGGGGTCTCCTGGCCCACTCCCTCCTATCCCACCCCCTAGTCATTCTCCATCATTGTATCACACTATTTCACTTTCTTCACAACATAGCTTCTTGTCTTCACAGTACTTTAGTAACATTTATTTTTCTGTCGTTCCACTAGAATGTAAGCTCCCTAAGAATCATTTTTGTTGTGTTCCTTTTGTTTGTTTGGTTGGTTTTGTTCTTAAGAGCTAGAATCGTGTCGGCTACTTATACAAACATGTGCGCATGTGCGTGTGTACCTGTCAAGTGGACGGAACAAATGAAGAATACTGTCTATGGTCATACCACCCTGAACCCGCCCCATCTTGTCTGAGCTCAGAAGTCAAGCAGGGTTGGACCTAGTTAGTATTTGAATGGAAAGAACACTGACACATGTGTTCCAGGGCCACATCGCATATGTTAGAATTTAACTATACTTCCAAAATAACACATGAAAGAGAATTTATGTAGAAGAATGTTTGTGGACAGAATTCAGCAAGTATTTGTTCAGTTAACGTCTCTAGAAAAAGTCCAAGCTATTAATGTGCCACACTCTAGGTTCAGCATCCATTCACAAACTTTATCTATCTGAAGGCTGTATCTTCTAGAACTTAATGAAAGAATATTTGGTTTGGAACCAGTACTTAGGCTAAATCTCGTTTTCAGACCCAATGTTCATCATTTTCACTATGAAGTTTGCCTCTAGCATAATGGCTCTGGAACTAAGAAAGACAAGAGTTCAAATCTTAATTATGCCCCGTTACATGCTGTAAGGATTTTGGCAAATTCTCTAATCTACTAAGCAAAGCCAGTAATACTTATCTCATACAGCTGCTTTTAAAAATAAATTAAACATGGCAGGCATGGTGGCACATGCCTGTAATTCCAGCACTCGGGAGGTTGAGGCAGGAGGATTGTTGCAAGTTCGAGACCACCTCGGTTACAAAGTGAGCTCAGGGTCAGCCTGAACTGCAGAGCAAGACCCTATCTCAAAAAAAAAAAAAAAAAAACCCTCACCAAAAATTAAATGTATATGAAACACTGGTATAGTTTCTGGCACACAACAAAGACCCAATAAAATTATCCATTATTATGCATTCATTTACCTTTTTCCAGTAACAGCGCCATATATACACAGGAAGCACAAAGCACAATTCAAGAGGAACTATCATGGTCTCTGATCTACAACAGCTCAAAATGTAATAAGAAAAATAAACCCATAAACAGTAAGTACAAAAGAATCACCAGGAGTATAGTATGAACCACGTCTCATTATAGCAGGAAGGTTGAAAAGAATCTTCCCTTCTTCAGTAAACCTGATATTAAGGACTCATCAGTCTTCAGAGTAGGCACATCAAAATTCTTTCAACTTATATAATCAAAAGAGCTCCAGAAATGAGTAAGAGCAGAAGTCCTCACATGATTTAAGAATAATCATGAGTAACTTTCTTACTAGCCAAAGGGTGGAACTAAGTCAAGAGTCCACTGACAAATGAATGCATAAAATGTGGTATATTTATACTATACAATGTAGAATTTTGAAATTCTACAACATGGAAGAAACTTGAAGACTTGTATTAAGTGAAATAAGCCTGTCACAAAGGGAAAAGAATTTACGGCATAATTCCATTTATATGAGACATCTGAATAGTCAAATTCACAGAGACTAAAAATAAATGGTGGTTTCTGGGGTTAGGGAGGGAAGAATGAGAAATTAGTGTTGAGCAAGAATGTATAGAGTTTCAAATTTCATTTTCAAGATCAGAAGAGTTTGATGGCTGCAATAACATAAACACACTTAATGTCACAGAACTAGTTAAAATGGTAAATGCTGTATTATGTATATTTTATCATAACTTCAAACATGAAAAGAATTATTGATGGGTGGTTCAAAAAAACAAGAACTCTCACTCTGTGCATCCTTACTTCTGGTAGCATACCAACCCAGCTTCTCCCAGGTTAAGACAGGAAAAGAATTCTGAGGCAATCTTCATATAAAGAATGTTGTGGAATGCAGTAAACACCTAAAAAATTACGAGTATACAAACTTTCAAACCCAGAGTTTGCAATAAAATAGATGCTAAGTACTGGTCATGGAATGATTTCAACAAGTGTGATGGGGCAGAAAGTAAACCAAAGTATTCATGAGTCTAAATATTGATTGAAGACTATATAAACTAATCCTAAAGAGAAAAGAAAGTCCACTGGGAAAAAAATGGTCCATGTACAACAGAGTTTATATGTCAGAGTCAGAGTTTCATAATGCAATTTTATGTTTCAATTTTTAAAAAACATGTCATTTTATAGTAAACAAACAAAGCAACTGTCATGTACTAAACCAAAATGTCACAACTGACAGTTCTGTATAATGACATGGTTTCCCAGTGGCCCAGAAAGAAGGGAAATAAGCCCTGAGGACCCTAGGTCACACAGACTGAACAGAACAGACTGTGGTTGTCTTGCATGATTAAAAGCTACGTCACAGCTCAGTGGGATCTATGCTTTTGTACACACCCCTCCCAGCAACCCTCAATGTGACTAAGAACCGGGTAAGAGTGATGGGCTCACAAGGGGAATAATAACAGATAAAGCTTTCCAGTGCATTCAAAGATTCCAGAATCAAAAACTTTTCTCCTGTCCATCCAATCCAATTTTCATTAACAGCAATTTACATGATCCAGAAAATGTTCAAAGTTAAATGTCACTTTTATTTTTACTTTATCAAACCCATAAAATCTGGACCAAGGGATGCTCTGGATATAAAGTTTGCTTAGGATCACAAAAAAATTCTCAAATGAAACATGTGGTCTAACTTAGAGTCCAATTCATCAACAAGAGGATGACCTGGCATTCAGGCAGTCAGCAGCCACCCTGCATTTTAGATAGATTAGTGTTTCCCCTGCCACCAGTGCATAGGTGTAAGCAACCTCTGGGTGGGTAATGCCACCACACAATACAACACCTTCGAAGTCTCTCTTAGTGACTAGAAGGAGCCAGACACTCAAACTGCCAGTCCTGAATTACGGCCTCTGAATGGTGAAAGCTTCACATTTCACTGATCAGGGCACAGCCCAATCAGAAGACAAACCCCTGCACTGCCAGGGATCAGCAAATCCGCTTTCTTCCAGTGTGCACATGACTAAATGTGCTTCTGTCCATCATCTGGGTCATATATAGTTCAATGCGAGCTGAGCAGACAGGGCTGCAAGGAAATCTGGCGCGGTTCAATAGCTCATCTAGCCTGGGTTCCAGAATCTCAATTTTTCTTACTGACAAACTCATTTCTCTACTGGGACAAGATGCTGTGCTGGCTGCAAGTTTCATTTCTACAGCAAGAACCCTATCTGGAAGCACAGAAGTTGTTCTCTTGCCACAGCAGCTCGAACTTTTTGATTGTTGTTGCTGCTTTCACCCATCACCCCCAGCCCCTTATGACAAAGATCCAACTGTAAAAAGTCTTACGTAACAGTTCAGGACTACTTCGGTTCTTTTACTGGGTAAGCACTTTCAATTTATTTTTTGTTTTGTTTTTTTTTTCTTCTGAACTAAGAAACATTTAAAAATTGAATCTGTTGAGAGACTTGACTAAAATCTTTTAAGTAATTTGTGTAGTGAAATACTGTCAGTGGATTTTTTAGTCTCATTTCTGCACGTGCTCCTTTGTTCTCAGAACAGCAGCTTTTATACACACCCCATAACGCAGCTGGAGAAGAGTTATGAAGTCAGTTATTATAAGGAACACAAAGGTTGCTTTGCGTTCCTTGCCTTAAGATAATTAATTTTGCTGTTTTCTTAAAACAGAGATTTTAAAAGAAGAAGAAATTTACAAAAGAATAAACTATTGGAGAATCTAGCAAAGTTTGAAGTTTTTGCCACCTTTTCTGCAGTTTTGTGTGGCCAAACACTTGTGCCGCCTGGGGCGGTGAGGACAGAGGCAAGCATAGACAGAGAGGAACTAAGCCAGACATGGACAAAGGCATGAGCCAAAACCAGACAGTCCTGGCCGCTCGATAGGCCAGCAGTGGGTGAGACAGGTCAGCCAGCTGCAGGGGTGGGAGGGGGAAGGGGCATGGATGCGTGAGGTGCTCATGCGTGCGATCGTGACTAGATTCTGAAACTGCCAGCCATTTTCCCAGCTATGCTTTGTACAATCTAAAGGAATGTATCTCCTCTGAAGCAGTCTTGGCAGAGCCCAAGAGAACAGTATGATAAATACCACAATTCACAGAATCAGAAAATAGTGGGAACTGTGGTGTACAAGAGGGAATGAATGCAGAGGGTGTGGAAATTTTTTAGTGATCTGGAATGTGTTGACTGACAGGAAGTGCCCCAAGTCTCCCCCCAACCAACTCTTCTCAGTCGCGCCTGCTTTTGTCTAACTCTTGTAATCTACACACTACTGCTTACAAAGCTGTCTGAGTTTAAGACAAAAAGAAACATAAAAGGCTCTCGGTTTCATACTACCTGTGATATGCAAGGAATGTAAAAGCAGCGCCCTTCAAGCCTGTGGAGACTTTTTTCAGGTATACAGGAGAAAGATAAAATAATTTTCCATAGATAAGGCAGAATTATGAATTATAGTCCAGTTGCAAATCCGCTTTTAAAAAATCCTTATTCTGCTATACTTACCAATGCTTAGGTTTGTTCCAAATTTGAAGGAGACCTGTTTTGTTTGGTAAATATACTACATTTGAAGTTGTTTCTATTTCTTTTTACAAATTTGGACTTTGGGAGAAAAATGTAAAGTAATAAAGTAGAGTACACTAAAAAGAAAAGGGGAATTTTCCCTCCATTGATAGGGAAGTATTTTAAAGGATTGGTTTCTTAGAAAAACCAGCTTTCTACTATTTTTCATTTGAATATTAGGAAAGTAACTTTATGCTATAATAAATGTTAGGGAGAAAACTTTTGAGAGAAAATAACACTGGTAATAAGTGAACAAAAACCTTAGCATTTCCCCAAACTTCTCTGTATTATCAACAGAATACTAAAACTTGACAGAAAAGTTGCCAAATAATTAAACAGTCAACCCTACTTTTGGGAATATGAAATAGACAATTAGTCTAAATAAAACAATACTGTGAAATGCTTCTACCTCCCATCACAAAGGATGTTAGTGGTCAGACTAGGAGTTAATCTTTCCTACTGTGGCTCTGAGTCTACACACCAAGCAGACGTTATTCACAGGACGATTCGAAAAGTCCATTCATATATCTCACTACCTGGATTTGAATAGAAACCAGACAGCAATTCTTTAGTTCCAGCCACCATTCGCCGCACTGGACAATAGCGATTTGTTAGCACAGAGTCACAGGCTGTGGGACACAAAGCTTGGAGCTGCAGAAAGATGGGGGATTCAGAGGACAGGAAATTACAGGCTCGATGCACTCCTGGCAGTTCTGAGAATACAAAAAAAAAAAAAAAAAAAGAGGCAACACAGAGATGCCATGTTTAAGAGCTACTTCTAGCTTTTTTAACCACCTCCAATGTCATAAAAGCTCTATTGTTGGAGTACATAAAGTCATGAGTCCCATGTGCTCTTTCCTCACTATAGGGAACTTCATTCCATGCTCTAGCACAGTCAGAAATATCAAAAAGCATCCGGAGTTGATTGGTTCTATGCTCTAGTGGAAAGGAGAGGAGCATTTTATAAATAAAATGTCAGGAAAAAATATATACTCAGAAACACAAATAACAAATACAAAATTAATATATTTTTAAAATATTTAAGACCAGATAATCAAAATTAAGTCAAATATTGTATACCAAAACTGTAGTGACGTTATTTTTTCTCTAAGATATCATATATATTATTTACCTTTATCAAAAATTTCTTTGGAAAACATACCAAAACTAGTCTACACAGGATACTTCTGAGTTATAGGTTGTATTTGTCAAAACAAAAATTTTCAATCAAGGCCCAAAGCACTTATTCAGTGTAGTAGAAAGGAAAGTTACATTTCTGTTGTTGTTGCTGTTGATTAACAAATCATTGCAGCGCCCTGGCTAAACTCAGAAATTGCCTCTACTTCCTTTTCTTGATGGGTAAAAACAAAAATTAATGAATATTTTAACTGAGTGGGGAAAGATAATTCTCCAGTCTCAAAGAGCTGAGAAAAAAAAGGACTACATAGGTTTGTGCCCAGGTCCCTGTACTTACTGCAATCTGAACACCAACAGACTGGTGTCCAATGCAGCAGAAGGAGACCCGGTACACGCAAGTTGTAACCATGTTTGTTCTTTCTCCCTTTTCTGCTGTGATCCATTAGCAAAACCAAGTCATAAATGATATTGCATCTGAAAGATTCACCAAATGAGATCCTGAATAATCAAAAAGTACTTTGGAAACATGACCGGCTCTGGCCTATTTTTTCCCATGATAATATGGTTTTATATTGAATATATCAGCCAGGTGTGGTGGCGCATGACTGTAATCCCAGCACTTGGGAGACTGAGGCAGGAGGATCATTGTGAGTTCCAGACCAGCCTGGGCTACAAAGTGAGTTCAAGGTCAGCCTGAACTGCAGAGCGAGACCCTGTCTCAAAAATTAGGGCTGGGGACTTAGCTCAGTGGTATAAGTACCTGCCTAGCAGGCGTGAAGTTGTGAGTTCGATTCCTGGTACCAAAAAAACCATCCAAACAAACAAATAAATAAATAAATTGAATATATGCTAGATTTAATGTTGCTGGAAAACAAATGAGCGACCTTTAAACTACCAATTGATAATGAAGGTGAAGGCACTTCCATTCCAAAATTCCCATCATACACCGTACGGGGGGGGGGGGCAGCGCACATTGGCTACCTGCACACAGATGCATAAATAGCCACAGGCCTATGTTCTACCAAGGTATGCGTGCTTAACCTTTTCTGTGTGCCTAACTTTTAAAACCAACTTCACTAAGTCAGGCATGGTGGTACATGCCTGCAGTTCCAACATTTAGGAGGCTGAGGCAGGAAAGTGCTGCAAGTTTGGGGCCAACCTAAACTACATACTGAGTTCAAGGCCATCCTAGAGTACATAGTGAGACTGTCTTAAAAAAACAAAGCAAAACAAAACAAAAACTAACTTTACTGAGGCTTAATTTACAAATAAAAAAATGTACCCATTTTAATTGTAAAAGAAAAATTATCAACTGAGTTTCCTCAATTTCTATCATTACTCATCAAACACAAACATCATTTACTGCCTCAAACAGTGCTGTTCAATCCAGTAACCACTAGTCATACGTGGTTATTCTTAATCAAAATTAAATTGAATATTTAATCTTTCATTTACACTAGCCACATTTCAAGCACTCAAGAACCTCATATGACTAGCCCCTATCTTACTGGACTGTCCAGATATATGACATTTCCATAACTGCAGAAAGTCCTATTGGGCAGTACTGACCTGAACTGTGCTCATATATAGCACAAACTGTCTTCAGCTACCCATCCAGTTGGACATAAATGATAACCTGAATAAAAAATACAATGGCAAGTACGACAAAATAGTTAATGATATCATATTTGACAGATACCTAAAACAACAGTTGAGACCAATGGTGAGAATGGAAATCCAGATCCAGTTTCCTTTTTTGCAACAAAGAGGTCAGGAAGAATATTTGTAACAGTGGCAGACAAGCAGTAGTCACTAGAAGAAGGAAAACGGTCCAGAGTGATACTAATTTAGCATCCAAAAGCTCATTCTAAACATATGAGGCAATCAATTCTATAATCTCTCTTCCAGTATCACTGTTAAGGATTACACAGAATAACAAAGAGTAAGGCCTTTGAAATCAATCAAACCTAAGTGAGTTTACTAGCAACCACTTTACTAAATGATACAAGGCAAATTACCACTGAGCGAGCTGGACATGGTGGTGCTCGCCTGTAATCCCAGCACTCAGGAGGCTGAGGCAGGAGGGTCACTGCAAGTTCAAGACCAGCCTGGGCTACAAAGTGAGTTCAAGGCCAGCCTGAACTGCATAGTAAGACCCCGTCTTGGGCCAGGAATTTGGCACATTGGCTTAAGTGCCTGCTTGGCAGGCGTGAGGTTGTGAGTTCAATCTCCAGTACCGACCAAAAATATATATATAACTATATATATATATACATTTCACCACTGAGATTTAGTAGCCTAGTCTGCAAAGTGGGGAAGTAATCACACTCCAGATGTATGGAAGGATTCACAAAAAAGCATATAAAGCATCTAGTAAGATGGTCAGGCATTCAGCAGAGATTCAAAAAAGGGTGGCTATTATTTACTATTACATGTTCCCTTTTAATCTTTATAATGTGACTCCTTATAGAAGATTTAAAATCTAAGGTAAGCCTTCATAAGCAGCTATCCTAAATTATTAATGCTGGCCATGTCTGCATTTCAACTGAATAAAATGGAAACACTTGGGAGATTAGACACCTTTTCCCAGTCATTGTGTAACCAGCTGCCCCATGCACCTTGGCTTTACCAGAAAACTCTCATGTCATACTTGGTTAAAATAGTCAGCATCGTTCCAATGTGTTTAGATCCTTGTATTTATGCATCTGAGTTTAGGCGCTAGACAGGAAGACAATATTCCAGAGCCAAAAAAGTAAACTCTCATCTATCAAGAAGTGCATGAGCCTGGCGTGGTGGCGCACGCCTTTAAACCCAGCACTCGGGAGGATGAGGTAGGAGGAGCATTGTGAGTTTGAGGCTAGCCTGCGCTACAACGCGACCACAAGGCCGGCCTGAGTCACATAGTGCAACCCTGCCTCAAAAAACTAGGGCCAGGAGTTTGGCTCAATGGCTTAAGCAACTGCTGGCAGGCTTGAAGTTGTGAGTTTGATCCCTGGTGCCGTTAAAAAAAAAAAAAAAAAAAAGTGCATGAACATTGTTAAGTGAGTACAAAACAACTGTATCCAAGTGCTGAGAACCTAGGGTTGGAAGTTTGGTTCAGTGGCTTAAGTGCCTGCTTGGTGGGTGCAGGGTTGTGAGTTCGATCGCCAGTACTGACCCAAAAAAAAAAAAAAAAGATATGATGCCAAGTACTGAGAACTTGGTATCTATTTAGGAATATGGGAAAAGAGCCTACTTTAGAAATGCGACAATAAGAAGCTCCTTCTATCTAACTGAGATGACTGAAGCACACAGGACAACTGTAGATGGAAACCTTAAAAAGAAATATTGCAGTTTCTTTTCAAGGAACATTTTAAAAACCTACATGACAGTAACAGAAGTAGTGAACTAGCAAAACTTCCAATGTCTACGGCCTTTGATTATCATGAACTTGGTATATGGTGAAGACCAAATGTAATGAGTAGCACCTTCTCTCAAACCTACTCTCAAAGTTTTAGTGCTTTAAAAGGGAGGGGTTAGTGGCCTTCTATTATGACTACTTGTCCTTTTTTTTTTGTACCAGGGATCAAACTCACAACCTCACACCTGCCAGGCAGGCACTTATACCACTGAGCTAAATCCCTAGTCCTACTTTTTGAGACAGGGTCTCCCTGTGCAGTTCAGGCTGGCCTTGAACTCACTTTGAAGCCCAGGTTGGTCTGAACTCACAACGATCCGCCTGCCTCAGTCTTCTGAGTGCTGGGATTAAAGGCGTGCATCACCACACCCGAAAGACTACTTGTTTTAACCTTCAGATCAACCATCAAATAAATTAGATTCCAATGCCATTTGCAACTGATTCTATATCTGGTGGTATAAGAAACACTAGTTTTAGGGACTAGTTGGACATAGGTTATAATCCTGACTCTGTCACTTACTCACTATGGGATCTTAAGTCATTTCCCCTTTACTTTTTACCCATAAAACAGATTAGTAATGCCTCATAGGTTGTTTTAAGGCTCCAAGATTAGAATAAAAAAACACTTAGCACTGTTTCTGGCACATGGAAAACACTCTGGATATATCAATTCTAGGAAAACCTCTAAGAGCTTGACGTCCATTTCAGTATCTGAGACCTCACCTAGAATAGAAATAGAAAAGTTCCAGGCTGATGTACAGCACAGGTTGGCTTCTGTAATTTAAATTAAAACAAGCCAGACATGGTGGTGCATGCCTGTAATCCCAGCACAGGCGAGGCTGAGGCAAAAAGATCACCATGAGTTCAAGGCCAGCCTGGGCTACACAGTGAGTTCAAGCCTAGCCTAAACTACATAGTGAAACTTTGTCTCAAAAACAAATAAACAAACAAAAAAATTAAAACAAACATATGAATATAAAAACTGTCAATACTGCATAAAAATTTAAAATCTTTTAAACAAATATTGAATCAATTGACTGATTGAAAATTTTAAAAGTGAAATAGGATTTTAATAATGTCAGGTGGCATGTATTGCTGATACAGATTTAGCAGTATTAAATATAAAACATATTTCTCTTAATTTAATAAGCATCAGGATGTGGTGGTACACACCTATAATCCCAGCATTTGGGAAGCTGAGGCAGGAAGACCACCCTGAGTTTGAGGCCAGTTTGGACTACACATAGTGAATTCAAGGCCAGTTTGAACTATACATAGTAAGACCATGTCTCAAAAAAAAGCATCAGGCAAGAATGAAAAAGATAAACTGGGTGTGGTGCTGCACACCCATAATCCCAGCACCCAGGAGACTGAGGCAAGAGGACTGCTATGAATTCGATTCAAGGCCAGTCAGGGCTACAAAGTGAGTTGAAGAGCAGCCTGAACTGCATAGCAAGACCCTGTCTCAAAAAAATGGAAGAAAAAAAAAAAAAAGAATGAGAAAGATCATTCCTCTCTTACAATCAAAGCCAAAGAATTACTAAGATATTTTCTTCCTACATCTAATCCAGCAGAAACAAGAAACAGTAAATGCTCTTTTTTAAAGTCCTGGCAACTGAACCTAAGACCTTCACACCAAGCTACCTCCCCAGGGCTTTTTCTATTTTTTATTTTGAGTCAGGGTCTCACTAAGTCATTCAGATTGGGCTTGTATTTGCAATCTTCCTGCCTCAGCCTACTTGAGGCTTCTTAATGATGATGAATTACTGAGAAATACTAAATATGCCACGTAACCTTTCAGACTATGTAAGGCTATAGATTTCCTAAAGCAAACAGCAGAACTATAAGGGAGATTATGTGCTGGAGTAAAAAGTCTTTAAAAAAAATTTTTTTTTCTCCCAGAAATTGTCCATTGTCGATATGAAGCTATATCTTAACTATGTCACTAACTAAGCTCGTAACGTAGTCACTTCTTGGAGACTCTGTTACCAATGGAAATCTAAAGAACACATTCGTAGAGATAACACCTAAAGTGAGAACTGGATTTGCCAGAGGGTATTCACATTCAGACGCTCCACTATCCAGCCACCATAAAGTGTTTCATGCAAACACTAAAGCAGATGGATATATATGCATAAATAAATAAGTCCGTCTGATGACAAGGATTTCCATGAATGTCATCACCACTGATAAATAAAACACAAAAGGCCTGTGAAGAAAAGGTTCCTCAGCAGGTGACTCTGGGTCTTATTAAATGCTAATCAAGGAAAGCCCTCTATTTCCAGTGATTTAACAAATACTAAGCTCCCAATATGTATCATGCACAATGTTAGAGCAAGGTAGAATTGTGAAAAAAAAGATACTGCCTCCCTTCATGGAGCTGACAAACTATAAACTGAGATAAGCAAGGGCAAGAACCCTATCATTCAAAAAAGGAAAAATAAAACAGTAGGGAGCTGAGTTCAGAACTTCTGAAACTAGACCCAATGATCGGGGGAAACTAGTATTATTCATAACATTATGGGAAAATGTACATGCTCTGCTCTACTGGGTTCAGGCAAAGAAATACGTTATACTACGGGGTATTAACAGATTCAATGGAATCACCAAGTCATTAAGGAAATAAAATACATTCAAACACGTAGGCTGGTTTTACAATGACCACCAGTCAGTTCTGTAGTAAACCACTATTCTCACGCAAAATCAAGGTCTCCTTTTGATGGATGTTTGAGGATAAAATAATTATTAGAAGGAAAAAAGTAAAGGGAACATGAGCAGAAGATGATACTGCAGGAGTGGACTATGATATGCTGAATCATTAAATGCAATTTGTAATTCCTCTGCCCTCTCCCCTAAGACTGTGTTCTCAGCACATATTATTTCCTTTAATCACACACACTACGATGTCATGATTATACACCTGGCTAGTACTCGACCTATGACTAAGCTCTCACTTAGCAACCAAGAATATCTAAGACGTGTAATAACTAAGAAGACAAGGGAGGCTAGAGTCACAATTGAGTTTCTGTGGCAGTTCATCTTACAAATGAGAACCACTTATGCCTACAAGGTATCTAAACATTAACTCCTCTTCCAAATTGGATTTACTCTTTGCTGTCATAGGACTATACAATACAATGAAGCTGCTGTTAGCAATGAAGTCAAGTTTATGCATGTGCCACATGGCACAATTATTACCCCCACAGAACTGACCTCCCAAGATTCAAAGTCCCAATCGAGAAATTCTCACTCTAGTTACTTTCTACTTATAGAACTGGGTTTCCACCTGTATCTTTCATACTGGTAAAGACATAGTTATCATGTGAATTTTGTTGCTTCTTTGTTCACTGAATGAGAGTCAAGTGGGAAACAGCTCTGGCAAATGTAATCAGTAAATCAGTTTACATCAAAAAAGGACAATCAAGTTATTTGTTACTCTGACCTAGATTTTTTGTAGAATTACCCCCATTTGGCTTTACAGTATGTCAGGGTCATTTCTCTACATAATCCTGTATCAAGAACAATTATTTCTGGCTGGCCATTAAATGGTCAAATTTCTAGGTATGCAATTCATTCATTCAAAGGCTATCTGCTGAGTCTTTACTACATGCCAAGCCCTGTTCTAGGTACTGAAAGTATAGCAATGAACAGGACAAAAAGGTTATCCACGGGCATTGGAGTGGAAAAAAAAAAAAACACATCCGGGTATGGCGGCACACACCTGTAATCCCAGCATTTGAGAGGCTAAAACAGAAGGATCCCTATGAGTTTGAGGCCAACCTGGGCTACACAGTGAGTTTAAAGTCAGCCTGAAGTGCACAGAGAACTTGTCTCAAAACAAACAAACAAAACAAAAATCTTGTCTTAGCTTAATCTGTCTGTGTGACAAATTCAGAAACAAATTTGCTTCTCTGAATCTCAGGCACCTCTTCTGAAAGAAAACAATGGAAAAATACTATTTTTTATCACATAGGGCTATTATAAAAATCATATAATGTTCAGGTCTAGCACAGGGCCTTGAACACCACAGATTTTATTTTATAGTAATGTAGTACTCACTCATTTTAAATACTGGGAACTTTTCTATCATTGCAAAAATGGCACCTGATCTTTACAGAAAATTTAGATAACTGCTTTAAAAACAAAAAAATTGTCATCAATAATTTCACTTGCAGCTGGGGATTTAGCTCAGTGGTATAAGTGCTTGCCTAGCAGGCATGAGGTTGTGAGTTCAATCCCTAGTACCAAAAAAACCAAAAACGAAACAAAACAAAATAATAATTTCACTTGCAGAAAATCTTTATTAATATTTTGGTGTGGTTCACACAACGGAATCAATTCAACAGTTTTATATACTGATTTGTTCACTTGCAAGCATTTTAAAACCATTAAAGTGACTTCTGTAAATATCTGGATGGTTTCCAATTATTCTTTATTATAAATACTTCAATGAACACACACAAATTATTACTGCATTTCTTGATAAATTTATTGGTGTGACCAATTTGCCCCAATATCAACAGGGATGGATAGCACTTGTCTTACCCCAAGGTGACAAACTGATTAGCTGATACCCAAATATACTAAAATTTGTTTGCTCAATATTGAAAAAAGAGCTTTAAAGGAAACCTTAAAGGAAAGAAATTAGAAAAGGTCTTCCTAGATGTACAAAATGTATATTCCTATAAATGCCAGGCAATATTGAAAACGTAACAGGACACAGAGTTTAACATTAGGTTTCAGAAATTTCAGAAGCAAAACCAAACCAAATCAAAACAAAACATTTTCTTGTAGAAGTAATTTATTACAAAGAAACAAATTCCAAAATCTGTCCCACCACTGGGACATATGGAAAACTGTGTTGATAAATTAAGGCACATAAAAACCAGTGTTTTTTTCCATCTAAATTATTTTCAAATTTTAGGAGTCAGCAAAGAAGATAGAAAATTTACAAATTCTTATTGAATATTATTTATTCAAGAAATATTTGTCAAATGTAAATTTTGCTGCAGATACTTTCAGCCATAAGAGACTGAAAGTCAAGAGTTCTTTCCTCAACAAGTTTGCTTAGTGTGTCCTTTAGAATCCTCTTAAATCATGCAACATTTACCCTGCATAATTGCAGAAATAACACACCTCTGACTATGGCAAGAAAAAAGAAAAACACTTCAAGACAACAGGCTGAATGATCACTAATAAATTTTAAAAATCAAAATCTCTAGAGAAGAAAATAAAAGTCAATACAATCCAATTAAAAAGATTCCACTCACATGACTGCTAACCAGCACACACTCATGCTTTCATTCAAGTACCTATGTTGTGAGGAATTTAAAACAATAAAAAAAGGAATTCAAGTACTGTCAGGAACAAAGAAAAAAGCCTGTTTCTTTGAAGAGATTAATAAATTACAGTTTTTCACTTTTTATCATTTTTCCTCTAATTCCTATTTGAATCTTATAAAAGAGACTAGTTATTAACAAAAAATAATGTTACAGGTTTTCTGCAGACATCAGAATATGCATACCACATAAACAGAAATTCTCAAGAGTAACTGCATGCACCAGAAACAGGAGCTGATCAGTTCAGTGCGAAAAGTCAGATTGCAGGGAAAGCTGTGTATCTGCCAAAAGACTTACAGATCTTAACACCTGTGTTTCAGAAATCCAGCCTCCCTCAACAATAGAAAATACCATTTATCAAGGGTCCACTATATGTCACGCACTGTGTAGTACCTTTCTTAATAATCACAATCACCAGAAGAATTAGGTATAGTTACTGGCCTCTATTTTATTAATGAAGACACTGAAGCTCCAAAAAAACAAAACTCATCCATTGTGAAAACTGTCAGGAAACAAGAGTACAAATTAAAACTCAGATGTCTTTGTTCTTGGGGACCCATTTATTTCACTATTTCAGTTTGATTTTCTATGGTTTAATGGAACCTTTTTCCTCCTTTAAATTTATTCCTGTCAAAGACAAAATAAATTGTTTTCTGCTCTTAATACTGAAAAGAACTAGCTTCCAAGATCATAAGGTTCCATGTGATGAAACTTTACAATGCAACTTTATCACACAATGAAAACAGATTTCTAGATGTCAGCAAGTACACAGTCTAAATTATGCATAGAATGTTTAAAAAGGGCTAGATATCATTTATTTATTAGGCTTCAAGTCTCCAGAAAAGTCAAAGGAACCATACGATCTCTTTAAAAATTTATTGAAATATAAACAATATCATATAATTTGGAGGAATGCATTCAGCAACACCAGTTTTCACTGCACCAGTGTTTCAATGCTAAAGATTATACAATATCTCAAAAGAATGGCATTTCTAAACTATCATGTGAAGGTAAAAGGCTTTTTATTATTTTAAGTACATATTTGTTCTGTCTTAAAATACCCTCTAGAAATTTATAGTTAGTTTTGGTAACAGATTACTAGAAATTAGCCAAATAAGATTTTTCAGTTTGGGCAGACAGTAACATGTATATAAAAAAAAGGAGAGAACATGAGCTTAAAGCTTCATTACTAAATTTCTAACTAAAACTTTCTAAAACCTCAGCTGTAAATTGAGAACACACTAAATTGCTTATACAGCTAAGTAGGAGTCTTCAGTGACAACACTACACCCAACACAGAGTAACATTCAATTATTGCTCATATTCTTTCCCCTTAGTGTTTTGGTTTGGTTTGGTTAGGTTAAGAGGTCAGATAAAATTCCGAGGTTACTTTTTTTTTTTTTTTTTTGGTACCGGGGATTGAACTCAAGACCTTGCGCTTACCAGGTGAGCGCTTGAGCCACTGAGCTAAATCCCCAGTCCCGAGTTTGCTATTAAATATGGAAGAACAAGGACTGCACTGCTCCAAACTGGTGGCCAGAAAACAACTGGTTCTTTAGTAGATTCCAGGTTGCTCTGCTGTTACCCATTTAGTCAGATACTTATTTATCTTTCATTCAATAATAGCACACTTTATTCATCAAAATAATTTCTTAACGGTTACTCTGGAGGAAGCCAAGCACAAAAAAGCCTTAAACCTGCCCACAAGGAGCTCACGGTCAAGCAGAAAAGACAAACCTATAAACAGCGCTATGTTTAAGGAAAGCCTAGGAAGTCAAGGAAGCACAAAGCTTAATCATTGTGATTTACTTAATGTTCTACCTGGAAGATGACTTGGAGGAGGGATGCCTGAGAAGAAATCTTTAAAGATAAGTTGAATTTGTAGAAAGTAAAGATGAAGGAGCTTTGTAGACAAAAAAAAAAAAAATTAGTATGAGCAAAAATGCACTGATACGACTTGATCAAATCATATATTCAAGAAAATGCATGTGCAATGTGGCTGAAGCTCAGTAAACACAGGAGACTGACAAGGTACACAGGGGTTGCCGTTGTTAGATTCAAGCTGTCATAGTCATTCCAACCTTAATGCGTAATTTGCTTAAACTTATGTAAAATCGGTGGCTTCTGTTCCACTTGAGAGTTTAATGTGCTAGTTCCCTCTCAGTCTAACAAACTTGCACAGCTCACATGTGATCTTCCAACAGTCACTGTAGATCTACAGCAGTGAGAAAACTACTTGAGAAACCAAAAAGTTATCTGGACAGTTACAAAAGTATGTATAGCTGCTCAGGATGTGTAAACTGCTCTAGTAGACTTTTACTTTGCTGACTCATAGGAGTGAATATAAATAGTAGGTCCTGATAAATACTTATTGAGTTAAAATTATAGTGAATAAAAGTACTAATGTCTTCTTTATTAAAAGATCCAGTGGAATACAGATTTTTAAAATAATTTCCTCCCTTTTTCCCCGAGCTGTCCCTTCACTTGCATTTAGCCAACGTATTTTTTAAAATTCTCATTTTAGTCCATACTATTTTATTTTTTTATTTTTTATTTTTTGGTACCGGGGATCGAACTCACAACCTCGCGCCTGCCAGCCAGGCACTTACACCACTGAGCTATTTTTTGAGACAGGGTCTCACTATGCAGTTCAGGTTGGCCTTGAACTCACTTTGCAGTCCAGGCTGGTCTCGAACTCACAGCGATCCTGCCTCAGTCTCCTGAGTGCTGGGATTAAAGGCGTGTACCACCACATCCGGCCTAGTCCAAACTATTTTAAATTGTTAAGGTCTTAAAAATCTAGGAGATGGGAAGTGCATGTTTTATAACTAAATTTTTACATTCTGACATTAAGTATCTAGGTTAGCTCCATGCAGAGGAAGCTGATAAACACAGCTTCAAGCAAAAGGTTCATTCGTGATTCATGGTTCATTCGTGATTCACTGTCAATTAACACTGGCTGGGAACATGAAACAGGAAAGAAATTCAGAGTAGAATAATAAAAGAGTGTGTCTACAGAGCAATGATGAAACAGTGTGACTTAAGAGATGAGTATGTGGGGCCTAACAATGTGCATTTAGATTCTAAGAGTGATCTGGCTATCAGGTTGTTAAGCAAAGTCAAACTTACATTTAGCCACAGAGTGGGAAATGGATTAGAAGTAAGCAAGATAAAAACAGACTACTTGAGCTGCTGCTGTCATTCAGATTAAATAATGACGGCTTTCATCAAAGTGATGCCAGTAAAGATGCAAGGACCTGTGACACATGGTAACACAGATAAACTCTGTGGGGATTATGCTAAAAGTACCCCAAAAAGACAAATACTATATGATCCCACTTATATAACATACTTAAAAGTGCTGAAATTCATAGAAATAGCATGATGATGGTTACCAGAATCTGGGAAGAAGAAGAAATAGGAACTGTGGCTTAATGGATACAGAATTTCAATTGTGTAAGATGAAAAAGTTCTGGGGATCTGCTGCAGAAGAGTGTGAGTGTACTAAAAATACTAAGTACATTTTAAAAATGTCAAGATAGCAAATTTTTTGGTTTTTAACAATTAAAAAAAGGTACAAAGAGGAGTGTGTCTATCTACATATGTAGGTAGGTAGGTAACATTTCCTCTAAGCAATATCTGAAAAGAAGTATCTTCTCATTCTCCAGATTTTAAAATAAATACAGCTAACTAGGATCTGATTTGTAGAACATCAAAGTTTCACAAGGTCCCAAATATTACTTTACTTAACATTTTTTTTTACTAAACATTTTTTCAATCAAAGTTATTTGTTCTTTTAAATAAAGGGCATACTTAAAATATTAATCGGAAAATAACTCAAGATGTAGTATTACACAGAATAACAAAATGATCCTTTGGATGGGCATGTAGCTAAGTGACAGAATACTTGTCTACTATGTGTGAGGCCCTGGGTTCAATCCCCAATGTTTCAAAAGTAATTCTAAATTTAAATGTGGAAAAAAAAAAAAAAAAAGAAAGAAAGAGGTATAGTTGTGCAGCAAAGTGCCTGCCTGGCAAGTATAAGGTCCTGAGTTTGATTCTCCATACCAAAAAAAAAAAAAAGGAACATTGTAAACTTTCTTGCAATCTTATTCCTGACCTAAAATATTATTAGGCTACTGCAACTCCTTCTAGAACTTTAGTAAACACACAGAGAAAAAGTCAATCTCAAAGGCCACTCTTTAGTCACTATCCCAAAGCAACTAATAGTACAATGGTACCTCGGTTCACAAACCTAATTCTATACTTACTATGCTTTAAACTGGGTTACAACCAGAATCGTGGAACGAATTCTGCAACCTTAATCATGGAAAGAATTAAGTTCATGAACCAAGGTACTACTGCATTTTAACAAGTCCTTGACTCCTATGCTTGACCTCAAACTTCTAAACCAAGCTATTGCCCTAAAAGAAATTTATTTTATTCAAGTGTCAAAATACATTAATGCACATGTATCTTAAATGTGCACCTTACTGAACTTCTTCCTACAATGTGAGCATACCTGGAGAACCAACACACAAATCAAGACATAGAATACAGTACCTCCTTCCTTCCTCATCTTTCTATTCCCTCAATAAAAGTAACCATTATTTTGATCTCCACCAACTAAGATTAGTTTTCTTTTTTAACTTTATATAAAGGAAACCACATATTATGCAATCTTTTGTGTTTAGATTCCTTTATTCAACATTTTGCCTAGAGCAGTGATGGGGAATATTTTAAAGACCGAGTGCCCAAACTGCAACCCTAACCCACTTATGTATCACAAAGTACCAACACTGCCATTAAACCTGAACACTGAGATTTTAGTTTAGAAGAAACAACTTGTACGACTTGTGATGTCCTCAGAGAGAGGACTGTGTACTCCCTGCAGCAGGCATGCCATAGGTTTGCCATCACCGGTCTAAACGATTCATCCACATTATGCTGCATACTGTGTGAATTTGTACTTATCATTGCCTTAAAACATTCCATCTTACAGATTTCACTACAATTTATGTGTCCATTCTTTTTGTTGGCTTTATTTTTGTCTTTTTAAGACAAGGTTTCACAAAAACAAACAAACAAAAAAAAAAAAGACAAGGTTTCACTATGTAGTTCAAGCTGGCCTTGTACTCATTATGCAACCCAGCCTGATCTTAAACTTGTGGTGATCCTACTGCCTCAGCCTCCTGAATGCTGGAATTACAGGCATGTGCCACCAAGTCCACCTTTGTCCATTCTAATAGATGTGTATTTCACTGTTTCCACTTTGGGACTCTTATAAATAATGCTGAATGAACATTCTTATATATGTATTTCAGAGCATACGTCATGCATTTTTGCTGAGTACATGTGCAGAAATGAAATTGTTTGTGTTCATCTCCCATAGATGTTAATGAAGGTTTGAAAAGGGTTTGAGCTGGGTGTGGTAGCACACGCCTTTAATCCCAGCACTCAGGAGGCTGACGCAGGAGGATCATTGTGAGTTTGAGACCAGCCTGGGCTACAAAGTGAGTTCAAGGCCAGCCTGAACTGCGTAGTGAGACCCTGTCTCAAAAAATAGGGCCAGGGATTTAGCTCAGTGGTGTAATTGCCTGCCTGGCAGGCGTGAGATTGTGAGTTTGATTGCCGGTACCAAAAAAAAAAAAAAAAAAGAAAGAAAAAAAGAAAAGGATTTGAATAGATTGAGTTTTTTTGGGGGGGAGGTATGGGGATCGAACTCACAACCTCACGCCTGCCTGGCTTGAATCAATTTATACTTCACTTCTGTCAGTAGTTTGAATGTTCCAACTGTTCTTACTAATGCTTCGTCTAGTCAGGTTTTTGTTATTTTAATTTTAGCCATTCTAATTGGTACATAGTTAATATGTGTTTTTTTTATATTTTTCATTTTTCTGATATCTAGTGAGGCTTTAGTACTTCAGCCAGATTTTGATAGGTATTTGGGAAGAAGACAATAAATCTTAGTAACTACTGGTTGAAGAAATAGAAGAGAAAATCTAAAATGATAGAAAAGAAAGAAGGAAGGACACTGGGAGAGGAGAAAGAAAAAGGACACATAGAACATGCATTTCTGAAGCCATTAGATTTGCCCCTGGGACAAGCGATGTTGAGATTCAAGAAATAACTGTAACTACTGAGATTTAGTGGGACATATGCAGGTTTCCACATAAGAAATAAAACAGACAAAACCTTCAATACCTGCCATGTATTAGGTAGTTTAAAAAGAACCAAAATGATAATCCTAACCAGACACTATAAACTAAAGTGTACTACTTCAAGACTAGAGTATCATAGATGTTTAGGATTGCCCCTATATAACTTCCAGGAATCCCTGTAAAGATACGAAAAAGAAATCTACAGAGAGTTATAAATCCTGGCAAATGGAGTTCAAGAAAAATTTAAATTACGTGATTCAATGAAGACTCCACTTAGACAAGAATGTTCTGTTTTCAGACAAAAATGCACCTGACACATGTCAGGTTTCTCTATTGTGAGCACCTAAAGAAGTGAGACAAGCACGGGTAATGATTAATCAGCAAATATGTGAGCGTTAAGGATAAGGAACAAGAGTCAGGGCCCCGAGATTCACTCAGTTGCTGGAATGTCCAGCTAGTTATTGTTTCTACCAAGTGTTACGTGGTAGAGTCAGGCAAAACTGTCTTCAAATCTTAGCTCTGTGCCACCTTAGCTATGTGATGCTCAGCAAGTGACCTTCTCTAGCTTGAGTTTTCTCATTTCCAAAACAAGTAATTATCAACACAAAGTGAGTAACACAAGAGCACTTAATATAATGCCTGAGGTTAACTGATATTACCACCTGTAAAATGGACACCACTTTACATATCTAGAAGATTGAAAAAAAGTTAAGGACATGTATAATGCTGAGCTATGCAGGAGGCATACAAACAACAGACATTGTTACCTCTTTTCAGAACCCTGCATCATTCAGTGGCAAGCTGTGAAATAAGCAGTGATTAAGAACAGTATGGAGCTGAAATTCTTGAAATCCATTACTAGTTCTGCCACTTTTTTTTTTTTTTCCCCCAGGACCGGGGGTTGAACTCACAACCTCACACCTGCCAGACAGGCACTTAAGCCATTGAGCCAAGCACCCAGAACCTAGTTTTTTGAGGCAGGGTTGCACTATGTAGCTCAAGCTGGCCTTGTGCTCGCATTGTAGCCCAAGCCAGCCTCGAACTCACAACACTCCTCCTACCTCAGCCTCCTGAGTGCTGGGATTAAAGTTCTGCCACTTATTATTTGTGTTATCTTGAAACAGTTATTTATCTCACTTTACCTTCCAGTTTCCTTCTATAAAATGGGAAAAATAGTAAGCACCTATCTCACTGGGTAGTGAGGATTAGACAAGCCCTCTTTTAAATGTTTTACATATAAAGCCATGTAGTTTAAGTACTGTATAAATACTGGTATTGTTATTTTATCCTTTTTTGTCAACACAAATTGGAATTTGATTTACTTTTTATTTATTTAGTACCAGGAATTGAACTCAGGGATTCTCCCTTGCCAGGAAGTTGCTGCACCACTGAGCTACATCCCCAGTCCTACTATTGTTATTTTAATAGCAGTTGCACACATGTTTTGTTTGAATTGTGGTTGTTTGTTTCTTTCTTTTTTGAGCTAGAGTCTCACTGTGCAGATCAGGCTGGCCTTAAACTCTCTATGCAGCCTAGGCTGGCCTCACCCTCCCAAAGTTTGACATTGTTTCTTACCAAAGAATTTTGACATAAGCCATTTAACATTCTTATAATGATTAAGAGAGACCCAGTGAAAACTTTCATAAACTCATCTTCAAAACTGGGAAGAAAAATAGAGTAAAGGAATAGAAGTTACAACAAAGGAACAACAGCATCACCAAGTAAATGTGAGTTCATCCCTTGATAACAGTTATAGAGGAAGGGCTGGGAGTTTGGCTCTGTGGCTTAAGCACCTGCCTGGCAGGCGTGAGGTTGTGAGTTCAAACCCCAGTGCCACCAAAAAAAAAAAAGTTATAGAGAAAATGTGCTTTCTGGCTCTGCTTTCAGTATGTAACAATCCAGATAAAGGAGGCCCACATTCCACCATGAGGAAGAATCATTTTCCTACTCTCACTTTACAAAAGCCTGATAACAGACATAGCTAAAGGAACTTGTGCAATCTCAATTTTTTTTTCTTTGCAGTGCTAGGGATCAAACTCAGGACCTCACGTGTGCTAGGCAAGCCTAGCAACACTCTCAGTCTTTTTTTTTTTAAATAAAGGAAACACCACTAATAACGGAATAATTAATCCTGGAATCCTTCTTAGAAATGCCTTTCTGCATCGAACTAGTTTTTTTCTTTTAGCACTCCCAAATTGGCAACCCTAGGAAAGTCAGGAAAGGCATCTAAAAGCTTACTTTAGAACTAAAAGGAAATTTCCTGCATGTCCTTAGAAGTTAACAGGGTTAATGCTATGGACTACGCTAGCTGACTTCCAAAGAGAACAAAATATTAGATTATAAGAGCAACATCAGTGAATAGTAATTTATCTGTTTAAGAGTCTGTGCTTCCTATCAAAGTATGACTTCTTGCGAAAAAAATCATCACCAGCATCTACCATGCTGCCTGGTATACACAAAACATATCCAGTAAATGCTGAATACAGTCAGGAGCACTTACCACTGTGCATGGCATTGCCAGGTGCCAGAAAGTCCATAATGAACCACTTATGTTGATGCCAAACAATTTTATTCACAATTTAAACAAGACCAGGTATGCCTAAGCAGCTGCAATGGCACCTGCTCTCATCTCAGACTTGCTCACAACAGTAAGGCTACCCTTTTCTGCAGGCCCACTGTTCTCTTTTCTCAAATGAAAGGGAGCCAGGCTCACGGAGCACCAGGGTGTAGCTCTTTCTGTTCAATAGAGGCAAAACCCAAAATCTTTGATCATAAAAATATTAAAGCAAGAGCAGGTGCTGAGTAAGCCTGGTACACTTCCAAATAAGTCTTGCCATCTAGAATTCTGAATAGAGGTGCCAGATTCATCTCAGAACATCTGGATGTGCTTCTCTGGTTTCAAGCTTTCTCCAAGAGAGGCCAGGAAAAAGTATACTCTTGCCAGTATGTGTATGTGTAACTGCATACTCAAATACTGTACCTTTGGATAAATGTCCAGAACTTGTCAAATGGATGGAATGTAGCATATGGAATTGCCTGAATAGACATCCATGCAAAAGGAAGGGTTTCCTTCCAACATAGGCAATGTTTGTGAACCTGTGTTACAAAGTTTGGAGAATTTACCCAGAAAAATAAGTACATGAGAATTAATGGGAGAATAATGCTCAGAAGTAGCATGAAAGACAAAATAGCACATTACCAGGCCAGCAATATAGCTCAGAGGCACAGCACCTGCCTGGCAAGCACGAAGTTGTGCGTTCGATCCTCGGTACCCTCCTAAATAGATAAACAAATAAATGTACATTACCTTGGGAAGCAACAAACTTCCCAAACAGTAACTCTTTATTTCTTCTACAAAATGAAATAAATATATGATTATAAATTTGGTACATACAGAAGAAAATTCTGAACTGTGGACTCTAGCAAACAATGTTGCAATTAAATACTGTGAGTTTTGGCAGCTGCACTATATACACTTTGAAATTCTTACATCATTACTCTGGTAGGGCCCTGTACCAAGTTGGCATGGGTTTTGATGTGGTTTGGAGAAAATTTCTTGCCCTTTTAAAAAATGATGACTTACAAATAGTCCTTTTTCATACCACAGGGAAATAAATATTTACTCTATATTTGTTTTAAAAAACAAAGTCACATTGCCAAGTTATTAAAAAGTGTTTTGATTCTGAGATTTTAAGTGTAATTAAATTTAATATAAGCACTAACTGACAAAGACATAAAACAGCACATGAGTGGTTCTTAAAATAATGATTGTCACTGGTGACAATAAACAGTCAGAAAAAATGATGTTACCTTTGTATTTATACTCTGACTTTGGAAGCTTTGGCATCCTATGGAGATTAAGAAGGGGGAGCACTCCCTACTTCAGCAGTGAGTGCTTGAACAAATTCCTTGACCTCAGATCCTTGGTGAATTCAACCACAAGTATCAAATAAATGTTAAGTACTTACGAAAACAAAACTTTTTAAATTAATGTTGTATTAGAACTACCATACATTTAATAGAATTAAGTGATCTGGTTGCTCTTCACTCATTCAAAATTGAACAATTTTCATATAGCTGGTTTTAAGATCAAGATTGGGTTGTCCCCTTTCAACAACAGAGATCATAGAAGTAAGATTTCATTCTCTATTTCGCTTGGTAACGTCCAAAAAAAGCACAAAATGTCAAATCTGGAAACTGACAAGTAAACTTAGCTCTTATAACCTAGCCATAATTTGATATGTTTGGAGTGGCATGACTTTTTTCATTTTTATCCTGAAATATTTCAAAGTTTCATAAAAACAGTGATAACTATGGAGTGATCACCAACAATATTCCACAATTCTCAAGAGCTGTTTCTGCTACAATTACTACTGTCTTACTTTCTGAGGTACAGTTTACATTAAGGTGAACAAATTTTAAGTTTCAGGTTAATGAATTTTTACACATGTATACATATACTTGTACATATACAAACCACCACCCACATCAAGAGACACATATTTATACTAGCCCACAGACCCTTCTCCCCAAAAACATATCTACCATCTGACCTCAATAGTAGCATTTTTCCCTTGTTAGTTTTCATTACTATTAATCAGATCCAGTCTTTTTACTTTTCTGTTTTCTTAAGTTTTCCAACATGTAGTTCAATCACACTGACCCTGTTAAATGGAAGGAGTCTACACAAAACACAGAAAACCTTACATATTAGAAAGCACAAGGGCTGGGAGTTTGGCTCAGTGGCTTAAGCGCCTGTCCTGGCAGGCGTGAGGTTGTGAGTTCAATCCCCAGTACCGCAAAAAAAAAAAAAAAAAAAAAAAAAAAAAAAAAAAAAAAAAAAAAAAAAAAAAAAAAAAAAAAAAAAAAAAAAAAAAAAAAGAATACATAGAAAGCACATAAGCCTCCCAACATTTGTGTGTACGTGCTGCTGAGGAATGAACCAAGGATCCCAGGAATGCTGAGGCAAATGCTCTACTACTCAACAATATCCCCAGCTCCTCCCACCATTTTCAAAAGGACGGAAGACTAAAAGTGCTGGCCATAACACCACCAAAGAAAAACCTGAAATTTGTTTTGACTTAAATCCTAAAGAAAATGTGTCAGACTGCTTCTTGAATAAAAAACCTGTAATTAACCTATGTTTTAAAATCATTTTAAGAGACTATTCAATACTTAAAAAACCCTCCCTATCCACGCCTAAATAAACCTCATTCCAACTACATTTTCTTTAAAGTTCGTAACCATTTTAAAGATCATGCTCTCAGGCCAGGGATATAGCTCAGTGGCATAAGCACCTGCCTAGCAAGCACAAAGTCCTGAGTTTGATTCCTGGAACAAAAAAAAAAAAAAAAAAAAATCACGCTCTCATGCCTAGAAGCTGATATCCCTCCCAAATGAGTCAGATCCCAACATAATCTCAGCCCCAGTATACACACACTAACTAAACAGTTCCTCATCAACAGTTTTCTTGTGGGAAGTTCTTCCATGCTCCTAACCTCTTAGACTAATACGAACTAAGCTGTGATTTGAGAAATTCCTTCCTCATCTCCATCCTCACAAATAAAGATTCTACTTTTAACAGTCAAAACTTTCACTAGTTCATTTATGGAATCAAAAATTCTTGAAATTAAGAAGGGAATTTTTAGAAAAATTTCTTTAATCAGTTTGCTTTCATATAGGCTAAAAAGACCTCCTAAGGAAATAAGATTTTGAGAAGGTACAAGAAAGCCCCAAATAGGGAGGAGAGGATCCAGTTCTATCAATTTCCTAGAAGCAAACAGATACACTTAGGGCATTGTAGGAAGAACAGGCACCAAATGTTCCTTATAAAGAGCCTACAAATGTGATCAAAACATACAGTGAATGTTTAAATTTTTTTAAATTACAGGAAAAGACAAACTGCCATTAATCCCCTCAAAATATTCCTCCTCACTCCTAATACATGTATCCCAACATTCTTGCCACTTTCTAAAGCAGTTCTGGCAGTCCTTTCATAAGTGTCTTTACAGGGTACCATCAAAAACATAGTGAATGCTTGCTACCAAGTGTCATCCAACAGAAAGGCAGAAACACAGTTTTCCTCATCCAGTTTATTCACTGGATTTGGCACCATTCAACTCCTGGCTGTTTCCCAAAATCAAAATGACCACAAAAGGTAAACATTTTGGATCAATTCAGGATCCAAACATATAGCCACAATAGTACAACTAAAGACATGAAAAAGGACCTCCAGAACTGTTTCATAAAGTGGTAAGAATGATGAAATAAATGTGTTCAAAGCATAGGGAATGTTCTGAGGATTAATAGCAATATATCTTTTATCATAATTTTTTTTTTTTTTTTTTTGGTTACCAAGAATTGAACTGCACTTTCCAGGCAGGTGCTGTACCACTGAGATATACCCCCAGCCAAAACTCAGTGGGGGGGGGGGGGGGAACGGTGGGGCGGGGTCACAGCACTTAACCAGGACTCAAACTCAGACCCAGGACTCAAACTCAGGACCTTGTGCTTGCCAGGCAGGTGCTTGTTAAGCCTGCACTTATGCTGCTGAGCTATATCCCTGGTCCCCCATAATAAATTCTTCTAAAAATTTAAATATTCGTTGTATTTTTTTAATCACACATCAAACAACTATGCCTTTTCTACCAGACCTCAAATTTCCACTTAAGACTCTTAACTAGTTTAAGGTTAGTCCCTTATAAGCCAATCTTTAAATAATCATTTTGAAGACACTGTCCAAAAATCACAATTACCAGCAATTACTATAACTGGTTACTTTTGATCACTGTTTACTTTGGAGACATAATCACCTGCAGTTGCTAGTTTTATTGTGACTAATAGTTTATGAAAGTTTTGCTCTCCAAATTGCTTTATTAAGCTGTAAAATGACAAATATTAAAAAGACTGGAAAGCTGGAGTTTTACCTTCCTCAATCTTCCTCAACATAAAAAAGTGACAATAGCTTCAAGTCAGTACTCACTCACAGACACCCTTATCTTCTCACGGCACCATGCTGAAAGAGTCAGAAGACGCTATTTAATTAACATTAGCAAATTTAGGAGTTATTTTTCAAACTCAGAAGTTAGAAATAAGGCTTTCGACACCTACCATCCCCTAAGAG
This sequence comes from Dasyprocta punctata, assembly GCA_004363535.1. Taxonomy (NCBI): domain Eukaryota; kingdom Metazoa; phylum Chordata; class Mammalia; order Rodentia; family Dasyproctidae; genus Dasyprocta; species Dasyprocta punctata. The sequence goes on along the minus strand of RJWM01001622.1, from coordinate 7,277 downwards.
GATGCACACTGCAACTTCCAGAATAGACAAGCATACAGGGTGGTTATACACATCTTAAAAGAAAACAGTGAAGCCAGCCGGGCATGGTGGCACACGCCTTTAATCCCAGCACTCTGGAGGCTAAGGTAGGAGGAACGTTGTGAGTTCGAGGCCGGCCTGGGCTACAACGCGAGCGCAAGGCTGGTTTGAGCTACACAGTGCGACCCTGCCTCAAAAAAACCAGGGCTGGGAGTTTGGCTCAGTGGCTTAAGCGCCTGCCCTGGCAGGCGTGAGGTTGTGAGTTCAATCCCCAGTACCGCAAAAAAAAAAAAAAAAAAAAAAAAGAAAGAAAAAGAAAACAGTGAAGCCTAGTGCAACCCTGCCTCAAAAAACTAGGGCTGGGAGTTCGGCTCAGTGGCTTAAGCACCTGACCTGTCAGGCGCGAGGTTGTGAGTTCAATCCCCAGTGTCAGAAAAAAAAAGGAAACAGTGAGTTATATATCATATATAATTATTTATATCTCAAATATGCTCATTTACATGTGCATGTATGTGTTTGTCTACATATATATAAATCATGATGCCTAACACTGAAAGGATGCTCAAGAAAAAGAGCTATTTCTAATAACATTCAGACAATCTGCATTGTTTAAGAGATCTTTACTGAGTCCTATACACAAACTAATTCTGCAGAAGCTATGCTAAACCCCCAGAAATATGCCAAAACAATATACCAGAGGTTGCTATCCTCTCCCTATAACCTACTACAAGTATGAAATGTTAACTCAGAAGCAGCTAGGGAAGTTTCCACCATTTGGTTAGAGTTTGTAACATTTGGATTCCACACCAGTGATTTTCAAAATATGGTCCATGTATATCCCATGACCCTTCCAAGAAGTCTGAAAAACCAAAACTATTTCTTTTTTTTTAATTTTATTTTAAAACCAAAACTATTTCTGTACTGATTCTAACATATTCTTTTCTGTTTCACTAAGTTGACATTTGATAATGCAAAGCCAATGTTGGATTACACTAGTGACCTTAGCACCAATCAAGCAATGAAACCAAAATATATTGGTAGTCACTGTATTTGTCATTACTACACACTCTAAAAGACAGAAAAACAAAAAATTGTGTTAAGAATATCCTTGTTTAAGTAGCAACATTTATTGATTTTATTTAATCTTGACCCTTGAGTATATTTAAACATTTTGTGTGACAGAGTGGGAAGTATACATAAAGTACTTCTGCACACTGGTTGCCACAAAGGGTCTTTGAGCTAAAATGGCCAATTTTTCGCGGACTATGACTTTACCTTAAAAGAACAACTTAATGACAAACAAACTATGGTTATTTAGAATTATATTATTTGACAAATATTTTCTTGAAAATGTGAGCATGGTACTTCAACAACTGGCATTATTATTGCCAATGATAAAACACAAGCTTTTAAGCAAAAGTCATAATTTTGGAAAATCTGTATTATCTGCTAATGTGAGCTTCACCACTCCCAAATGTTTAAAAATGTTTCTGATAAAATAAGCAATAGTATTAACAAAACTGATATTTTGATATAACTCACTTATTGAGTGTTTTAGAAATGATCAATGCAATATGTTACAAAATCATGTCTGGAAAAAAATTCACACAAAATTCCAGATAGACCAATGAATTTTAATAAAATGGAATATGAAACATTCTATTGGTTTGCTTCCAGATTCTATACTGCAACTAGCCCTTAAGAAACTATCAAGTACTGAGATCTGGTATGATTGTAAAGAATATACACAATTATCTACAAAGGCTATTAAAATTTTTTTCTCCTCTACACATTGATGTCAGACCAGACTTTATGTACTACAACCAAAACAATATACTGTAACAGACAGATTTGAAAATCCAGCTGTCTTTTATCAAGTTAGACTTAAAAGAGAGCTGCAAAAATATAAAATGGCATTCTTTTAACAAAATTTTTAAAAATATATCTTTACAGCTTTTTTAAAATTCTAAAATGAGCTGGGTATGGTGGCACATGCCTTTAATTCCAGCACTCAGGAGGCTGAGGCAGGAGGATCATTGTGAGTTCAAGACCAGCCTCAGCTACAAAGTGAGTTCAAAGCCAGCCTGAACTGCATAGTGAGACCCTATCTCAAAAAACAGGGCTAGGGATCTAGTTCAGTGGCATAAGCGACTGCCTGGCAGGCACAAGGTTATAAGTTTGATCTCTGGTACCAAAAAAAAAAAAAAAAAAAAAAAATCTAAAATGTTCCTTAGGTAGGGCTCAGTAGCAGAGCACTTCCCTAGTATGTGCCCTGGGTTCAACTCTCAGCACCACACACCACACATACTTTATAATGAGTTTATTTTAATTTTGAAACAAACTAAAACATTCAAAATTTATTAGTTTTAATTTCTTTTTTTTTTTGCGGTACTGGAGATTGAACTCACAACCTTGCGCCTGCCAGGGCAGGTGCTTAAGCCACTGAGCCAAACTCCCAGCCCTGGTTTTTTGAGGCAGGGCCGCACTGTGTAGCCCAGGCCGGCCCCGAACTCACAATGCTCCTCCTACCTCAGCCTCCCAAGTGCTGGGATTAAAGGCGTGTGCCACGACGCCCGGCTTAGTTTTAATTTCTATACAGTAAAAATGTGTAAAGTTTTATAAAACCTCAAGAACCTCAATAAATTTTCTGAATGTAAAGGTCCTGAGACAAAAAAGTTTAAGAACCACTGCTCTGCAGATGATTCTCTGTGTGGGGAGATATCTTTACAAGTGCTGATTTTGTTTGGCTTTGGTTGGCATAATTTGTTTCACTATGGAGAAGTATGGTAATTTAAGTAATTAGGCTCCCTGACTTCAATTTATGTTCTTTCTACACAATTCCTCTGCTCACTAAGATAGTATTTCAGAAACACTTCTCAGTAAATAAAAAGTTAGAACAAATAATTACAATATCAGTAACTGCAATCTGAGTGCTACATGCCAGATATACTTATTATTCCTTATTTCATTGAATTATCATAACAATTCTGTAATATAAGCAAAATTAATTACTAACTTCCACTTCGTAGATGAGAAACTGAGATTAAACTGACACTTGCCAAGTAGACAAGGTGACACATTTCTGTAATTCTAACTATTTGTGAGGCTAAGAAAGAAGGATCACAAGTTCAGGGCCAGTCCAAGCAACTTAGCAAAACCCTGACTCAAAATTAACAAACAAAAAAAATTACACTTGCAAAAAGTCACACAGCTACAAAATGATACTGAGATCTGAAAATAACACTTCAGATACATCAACAAAAAAGTCTTCCCACAACTGCCAATCAAAATGCACAGTCACCAGCACAGTGGCACTTACAGAAATAAAACTATGATGATGGCCCAGTATGCCTTCAGATACAGATAAGACAAGACACTAGCCTTACAAATTCTATTCCACAAAGAGAATAGCAAGAAAACAAGCAAACAGGGAGATACGCTAGGTATAACCAAGCTGCCTCTCTACCTTACCCATCCAATACTTTCATTATCATCTTTTAAAAAGGAGTGACAGAAGTCAAGTGTGAAGGAGATACACCACTGACAAAACCAGGACAGCAAAAACTCTTGGCAGGTGTCCTCTAAGCTACAATTTCCCTCCTATGCAAACTAGGTCCCAACCAGAGTCCTCCTGGCTGTATCAAACTCAGTTTTGACAAAAGTCATCATTAGTGTCCAAAATCCACTTTTTATAGGCTCATGACATATGTCAGCCCTTGATTCCTGGTGCCACTCCTGCCTGCCAACTCAGGAAAGGTTTCTGTAATGCCTTTGGCTTTTCTGAAATACCTTCAAGTTACAAGGCAGCAGCTGACACCAACTCCCTCCTAAGGACGGACACTTGGCCAGGAGCCCAAGCAGAAGTAGATTTGGAAGTTCTTGATCTTTATTAAAATCATGCCTACCTTCTCTCTGGCAATTAAAATAAATTCCTCCCCAGAGAGCAGCCAGAGGTTCTGCAAACCTCTTCCACCTAGCAGTAGTCACCTTTGATTAGAGAAAAGCAGTAAAATGCAGCAGTGGCGGATAAATGTCAGAGACTAGAAGACTGTCACAAGACTTTTGATCACCTAACAGCTATTTCTCATTTTGTACCATGAACAGTTTTTAAACCAGCACCATTCAGCATTACTTAGTTAGTCAAATGCTTCAGGAAATCATACCAAATCCAAGTCAGTAGTCAGTCCATTTGCAAGCGTTCAGGGTGCATTCCTACGGCTAACACGCTGGACCTGTCAAGCAGACTTGAAGGCCACATACTTTGCAGATAATCAACAGGACTTGAGAAAACTTTCTCAGAAGGCAGGCTTTTTTCCACAATGGACAGTATTTAATAAGTGAACCCATATACATCTAGACTTGAGGATTTCAATTCTGACCCTCTGTGTGATTTAGGATCTTCATTTCCCTCTAGGTTTGTTTCCTCAATCTGTTAAGACCTTTACACTATATCACAAAGTCCCAAAAGTCCATGAAATGGCTACCTCAAAATCACCTGGGGACCTCTGAAAAATAAAGAACCTACTCCTAGAGAATTTTATTTACTAAGTCAGGGATGATGCCTAGGAATCTGCACTGTTAGGAAGCTACATTTTTCTAACACACTTTTAATTCTGATGCAGTCAGGTTTGGAAACCACTGGACTGAATGATCTTTAGGATTCATGATACTTTTTTAAGTTGTAAAACTGTGGACTGAAGCTTCAATTATGTTCTTTCAACCCAGAATGTTTCCCCATCTAAGATTAGTGTTCCCACTCAAAGATCAGCGATTGTCCAGTTTCAGGTTAGCAATAGAAAAGTAAGTCTAAAAGCAGTATTTCAAGTATTAATAGCTTATTCAAACTTGTAAAGTATTATCTCATTTATGAAAGCATGTGGTATATCTTAGTATAGAATTCCTAGAGAAAACATATTCAGAAATACAGGCTTTAAGACATTATATATTCTAAATATTCAACTATTTGTTGGAAACAGTCAAGAAAAGCAACACACAATAAGTTTTCTCCCTAAATGCTAAGAATAACAAAGTAATTATGGGGGGAGCAAGTCTACTTACCCATAGCTTAAGATACCTTAAAAAGAACAATAATCTACCTGGAGAAATAATAAACACTTTAAGAACAGTTTTTAAAGTATAAGATGGCTCAATCCCTGGTACAAAAAAAAAAAAAAAAAGAAAGAAAGAAAGAAAAGAAATGGAACTTAAAAAATGAGAGATGACACTCGTTGGTCAATGACAAGTATTACTAGGGGCTGGGGATTTAGCTCAGTGGCATAAGTGCCTGCCTGGCAAGCATGAGGTTGTGAGTTCAATCCCTGGTAACAAAAAAAAAAAAAATTAAAAATAAAAAAGTATAACATGCCATGTGATTTAAATTATAAGGAATCAGAGGAAGCAATAATACCTAGTCTTACACTTTTGATACATCATCAAAATTTCATTGTTGTAAAAAAAAAAAAAAAAAGGAAAAGCCAGGTGTGGCGGCGCACGCCTTTAATCCCAGCACTCGGGAGGCTGAGGCAAGTGGAGTGTTGTGAGTTTGAGGCTGGCTTGGGCTACACTGTGAGCAAGGCTGGCCTGAACTGCATAGTGTGACTCTGCCTCACAAAAAATAGGGCCAGGAGTTTGGCTCAGTGACTTAAGCGCCTACTTCGCAGGGGCTTGGCAGGTGCAAGGTTGTGAGTTCGATCCCGGTACCGACAAAAAAAAAAAAAAAAAAAAAAAAAAAAAAAAAAAAAAAAAAAAAAAAAAAAAAAAAAAAAAAAAAAAAAAAAAAAAAAAAGGAAAGACTGAGTTAATCAGAAGAGCTGTTCACTGATTACAAATGTCCTGTGAACTAATTTACAATGAAAAAATGAAGTACTGCTACCTATAAATTTGCAAAACCTGTATCTCAGACACATGAAGTCACTTTAACTATGGGATGGAGAGTCAGGTGGCCCTCAGAGTGTTCTGAAAGGTTCTAAAGTATATCTCATTTGAAAAAACTATGGTGCTTACCACTAAAAACATTTTGCCAATTCACTGACTTGGTTTGTCTACTTCCTCCAACTTTCCAGAGTCATCTTCAATATCTGAAGTAACCTACATCAAACTGTAAAGTATTCCAAGCGTCTGCATTTAAATTTCCATTCCTTTCCTTGGTAACCTCAAGCAGACTAAATACAAGACTAACCAATAATCTCCATGTAGAACACAATCTCTGAGGTCTTCTTTTTTTCTCCTTTCTAATATTCAGTAAACACTAGATTCAGTACTGCCTTGCGATACCACATACTTTCAGCCTGATTTAAAGCTAAAATTAGTAGTCACAAGCCAAGTAGTTGCTGGGGAAGAGAAGGAAGGTAAGAAACTTGCAAAGTTAAATAGTTACATTCATCCAAGTATTTGTAACTTCTCACTTGGCAATTTCTTTCAGAAGTTGTAATTGTATAAACACCAAGTTAGTAATTAATGATTGATATCTGTAATTATTACAGAACTTGGTAAGGTCTAAGTAGCTAATTTTTCAGGAACCATTGCCAGCTGGTTTCACCACACAGGTTGTGCTACAGGGTAGGGTGTGACAGGTGTGACCAGATGATGGCAAGAGCAGCACCAAAGCTGGCAGGTTGCCACTCCTAGCAAGGGAAAGGTCAGGTCTTTCAAAGGGAGTCTCATAGACTAAACCTCCTGGGATGCAATGGATGAGCTCTTAGATTCCATAACTGAATCTGATTCAAAATTTGGTGGGGGCTTGGGATGTAGCTCAGAGGCAGAGCACCTGCATGGGACGCATGAGGCCCTGGTTTCTCGTCCCAGTTACCAAAAAGAAAAAAAATTGTGGTTAGGTATACATATTTAGAGAGAGAACCCATAGCTTTTAAGAGATTTTTAAATTATGTTATCTAATGTAATCCTCACAATCAACAAAGTAGCCACTCACATTCTCATTTTACCCACTGAAGAAATTGAACATTATGCAAAAGGAAAACCTTACAAAGAAAGTAATAATGCACTAATTTTTTTTTTTTTTTTTTTTTTTTTTTTTTTTGCGGCACCGGGGATTGAACTCACAACCTCGCGCTTGCCAGGGCAGGCGCTTAAGGCACTGAGCCAAACTCCCGGCCCTGGTTTTTTGAGGCAGGGTCGCACTATGTAGCTCAGGCCAGCCTTACGCTCGCGTTGTAGCCCAAGCTGGCCTCGAACTCACAGCGCTCCGCCTACCTCAGCCTCCCGAGTGCTGGGATTAAAGGCGTGCGCCACCACGCCCGGCT
>RJWM01001621.1:57500-149936 GCA_004363535.1 Dasyprocta punctata | reverse complement strand
TAGAAATGTCAAATAAATATATGAAAAAATATTCAACATCACTGATCATTGGAGAGATGTAAATTAAAACAATACTGAGGTTCCATCTCACCCCAGAAAGAATGGCTATTATCAAGAAATCAACCAATAACAAATGCTGGCGGGGCTATGGGGAAAAAGGAACTCTTTTCCATTGTTGGTGGGCGTGTAGACTGGTGCAGCCACTGTGGAAACCAGTGTGGAGAGTCCTTAAATAATTAGGAGTGGAAGTTCCTTTTCACCCAGCTATTCCCCTTCTTGGTATCTTCACAGAAGAATTAAAAGCATCATACCATAGAGATATTTGCACACCCTTGTTTGTGTCAGCACAGTTCTTAATAACTAAATCCTGGAAACAGACCAAATGCCCATCAACCAATAAATGGATATATGGATATATATATATATATATATTCCATGTATATGTATCCTCTCTCCATATTTAGTACTGGGCCATAAAGAAAGATAAGCTTGAGATACTTCTAGCTAAATGAGAGTGCCTGGAGACCATACCCTTAAGTGAAATAAATTGGACACACATTAAATATTACATTGTTTCCCTGGTGTGAGAAACCAAAAAAAAGTGTAAATGTGCAATAGATATTGGGCAATGGGAAGAAAATGTTCAAATGGGGAAGGGAATAAGAGAGGGAGAGGGAAAAGTAAGGAAAGGACAAGAAAAACATGAGAATAGAAGGGGGAAATGGGAAACAAAGCTTTTATAAATAAGGAGGGAAAACAGTTTGAAAGCAGGGGAGGGAAACAGGAAAAAAGAAGAAGCAGAGTATATCATGTACAGGTACAAATGTCCTAGGATGAATGTTATCCTTATGTATATCTAAAAGGTACCAATAAAAAAAAGCCAATTCTAATTTCAGTTAAAGCTGTAAATGACTAAGTCAATTTCTTTACTTCTTACAGGTCTATTTGAATCTTCTACTTCTTCTAGAATCCAGTTCAGTAGTTTATATCTTCTAAGACTTTACACATTTTGTCACTTACCTACTTTTTTGTGTACAGTTGTGCATTATATCCCCTAATAATTCTTTCCTATAAAGTTGGTTGTAAATCCCTGCTTTCCTTCCAGATTTTAATAATTTGAGTTTTATCTCTTAATCAGTTTAGCTAAATTTGTCAACTTTTTCTCTTTTTGTAAAGATCTTGCCAAAGATCAACAAATTGGTTTCATTGATTTTTTTCTCTGTTTTCTTATTTATTTTATTTATTTTTCTTCTAATCTTTGTTAGTCACTTTTATTTTCCTTGTTTTGAATTTAGTATCCCCTTTTTCTAGTTTCTTAAGGTGAAAGATTAGGTTATTGATTTGAGATCTTTTTTTGAAAAATGTAGGTATTTACAGCTATAACTTTTTTACTGTACTCCATAAGTTTTTGTATAATGTGCTTTTATTTTCATTAGTGCAAAAAGTATTGTTAATTTTATCTATGAGTTCTTCTCTTATTCATGGTTATCTAGAACTTTTTTTCCCCCAAGTAATACATATTTGAAATTTCCCAAATTTCCTTCTGTTATCAATTTCCAATTCTATTCACTTGTTTGAAGAATATGTTTGTATTATCTCAATTCTTTAAATTTATTGAGTCTTCTTCTAACTTACGACCCATCCTGAAGAATGTTCTTTTTAAACTTGGTACAGTTATATGTATTTATGCTGCTATTGAACCATGGAGACATGTGCAAGGTATGTTATAGATGTCTATTAGATCTAATTGACTTACAGTATTGTTAAAATCTTCTATTTTCCTGTTTATCTTCTCTTCAGTTGTTCTGTCCAGCACTGAAAGTGGAAAGTCTAATGATCACTGTTGAATTATCTCTTTCTCCCTTTGCTTCCATCAGTTTTTCTTCCTGTGTTTTAGGCTCTGTTGCGGATTCATGTATGTTCATAGTTGTATCTCCCAGTTGGAGGGACCCTCTTGTCCCTATAAAATTTTCCTCTTTATCTCAAGTAACTTGTTTTTTCTTTGAGTTTATTTTGTCTGATGTTAGTATAGTATGAAGCTCTGTAATGGTTGCTGTTTGTATGGTATCTCTTTTTCCATCCTTTTAACCGATTCCTGGTTTTGAATCTAAAATGTATCTGCAGAAGAAAGTATATACTTTCATTTTGGCAAAGTCTTGGGTCAGGGTGATGGAAGAATGAGGTAGGACAGAAAAAATAAATATATGTAGAAAAGAGACAAGAAAACCATCATTTTAAAATTCTACTTCTAAGAAGATTGCAACTTCAGGAGACAAAGTTCCCCAGTGTTCTCCATATCTGTACTGCCTGGACTCCTTTATGCTTTTCTTCCAGGCCCACAGTGCCCAAATCTCTTCAAGATGCTGTATAAATTAATTTAGTTGATAAAAGACAGAAGCCTGAATTTAAGATCAAAAATCAGATTCAGAGAGTTCAAAGAATGTTTGGGCAAAACATCTTAGATCAGCCGTCAAAAACAAAACAAAACAAAACAATAGATTGGGTGTGTACCTTTCCCCTTCAGTCAGCTGCAGACCCTTTCATTTGTGAAGTGAGCCATTATCTTTCTACCTGTGGGTGGGTACCACTTTTCTCCTAAAGGAAAACAAGCCTGACCTTCTAACAGGTTCACAGATTCCACAAAATTCCACAGCCAAAAACAGAAATATTCCCAACTGCAGTCTCTAATACCCTTCCTTCTTGAAAGCCCATTTTCTATTTCTTTGAATGTGTAGTTTTAAAAGTCCAGTAAATCCATTTATGCCTCTTAAAAAGCAAACAAACAAACACTTTCTTCTTTTTCTTTTTCTTTTTGGTACCAGGAATCAAACTCAGGACCTTGCACCTGCCAGGCAGGCGCTTGTGCCACTGAGCTATATATCCCTGGTGACATTTCCTTTTCTTCCTGAGGCAGGGTCTCATTATGCAGTCTGGGCTGGCCTTGAGCTCAGTAATGTAGCCCAGGCTGTCTCCCACTTGCAGTGTGCCGCCATGTCTGGCAAAAAACTAAACAAACCAAACAAAAAGCCTAACTTTTATCTTGTATTTTTTATTTAGCCTAATAATTCTGACCTTTTCTAGATTACTTATTTCATTGTCTAATGACTCTAATGTTTTGAGGCTTTTTTCCCATTTCTGGGTCTTGATGTAGTTGGATTTCTGCTTGTGTTTCCTTTAGGGTTTACATCTTTTATTTCTTCTGTTTTGCCTTTATTATCTTCTTTTGCACTAATATACAGCTTCTAGTGTAACATTGCAATTCTCTTCATGATTGTTTAATTATATTATTTTAAAGATTATTTTCCTGGGACTGGGGATATAGCTAAATAGCACAAGTGCCTGCCTGGCAAGTGTGAGTTTGTGAGTTCGATCCCCAGTACCCAAAAATAAAATAAAATAAATATCGTCTTCTTTAAGATACCTTTAAAAAAAAGATTATTTTCCTGAAACTTGCTACAGAGCTGTCAGTATATCTGAATTCTTCAGAATCCAGTTCAGATATACACAACCCTAATTCTGATGAGCTATATACCCCATTCACTTACGTAGTGCTGTCTCCTCCTTTTTTGTGTGTCGTTGTTATTCATAAGATACCATACCTGCTATAAACCTAGCAATTCATTTTTGTAATTATTATTTAATCTAATGTCTTCTAAAGGAATTTAAGAGAAAATATGTTAATAGAGATTGCTATATTTATCATCTAACTGGTATTTTTGACTCTCTCCTTTTTCCTGGGAGTTGAGTTACCATTTGGTGTCATTTGTTTATTACAATATGGCTTTGTTCCCGTCGCTTCCTTTGTGCTGGTGTGGCCCAAGTATGTTACATTTCTATACGTTAGGGGGCCTGCAATACAAATATATACATATATTTTATATCATTTATTTTTAAGAGAGACAGAAAGAAGAAATATGCAATTATACTGTCTTTTATAATTGCAAACTTAGTTTTATCAATAGTTTGTGTGTGTGTATGAATATTATTGTCTGATTTTGCTTGTTTTCAGTTCTAAGAACGTTCTCTAATATTTCTTACCAGGCAGATCTGCCAACAGTAAATTCTTTCGGTTTTTATTTGGCAATATCTTCATTTTACATTCACTTGTGTTTTGCTGAATGTAGGACTCTTGGCTCACAGTTTTTTGTTTTTGTTTCTTTCTTTTAGTTCTTTAAATACATCAGCCGCTGCCTCTGGTCTGCATTGTCTCTAATGAGGAATCACTTGTTAATAATATTCTTGGTGTTCTCTCCCATGTGAAGAGTGCTTTTTCTCTTGCAGCTTTCAAGATTTTCTCTTTATCTTTGGGTTTTGAACATTTTTCGCTTTGATATGTCCGGGCATGGATCTTTGTAATTTTTCCTAATCGGAGTTTGTTAGTCCTTTTGGATATATAGATTAGATAGACTATACATCCACTAGGTAAACTAGTGTTTACCTAATTTCTCAGGGGACCCCCTCAGCTCCCCACAGAGCAGGGCTGGGGGCCTGGGGTGCCGCCTCACTTCCCCCACTCCAGCCGTGGACAGCTGGTGAGCGCCCCTGTGCTGGGCGCCTGAGTCAGGGTCGTCCTCCGCAAAGGACCCCGCTGGGGGCGGACGCACCGCCGCCCAAGTGCTGCAGAGTCGGGGGTTCTCGGCCCGGCCCGCAGTGGTTTGGGGCTGTCCTCCCGAGTGTGAGCTGCTGTCTTCAGTAACTGTGGGCAGTCTAGTAAATCCTTCTAGGGAGGCTTCCCCTGCGCCTCACCCCACGGCCGGCAGGTCTGCTCTCCGAGGCTCACTGGCGAAGCGTCGGTTCGTCGTCACGGGGTCTGTTGGTCCGGCGGTCTCCTGAGATTACCAGTCAGGTGGTGCACGTGTAGGCCCGTCTCTGGTTCCCGGTCCCGTGTGCAAATTCGTCTCATCCGGCCCCAAACCCGAAGGCCTCTTTACTACGGCTCTGTAAGCGGTGTGAGCAGCAGCCAGAAGGTCCTCGAGGTTGTCACTTTCTCAAGATAATTTAGGTTATTCTGGGATTCTTTTGGATGTACTTAAGAATTTTAGAATCGTTTTATCAATTTACCCAGCAGAGAAAGACATAGGAGTTTGATTGGGATTATAGTTAATGTGTAAGTTATTTTTAGGAGAATTAGCATGGATAATACATTGAGCCTTCTGGTTGTTGAACATGGTATGTCCCTTTATTTATTTATATCTTAATAATGTTTTTCTCTCAAAAATGTTTTACAGTGCAAAGGCCTTGCATTTTATCAGGTTGTTTCTAGATCCCTGATGTTTTTGGTACTAGTATAAAATCTCGTTTTGTTTTGGGTTTATAAAAATACAACTATTTTGAATATTCAATTATTAGGTATTTTAAAATTCCTCTCCTCTTTCAATTTTTTAAAATTGTCTGTTTATTTACTTTAGGTGAGAAGGGCTGTCTTTGTCCTCCTCACCTCAAGTACTTCAGCGACAGGGGACCCCACGAGGCGCTTGCTTGGTTTGCTCCTCTTTTTCTGTCTCCACGTCCCCCCCCCCCACCGACGATTCGCACACGCTTTAGGTCGATGTGTTTGTTTTAGGGTTACTAGTACGTGGAGTCCTGTTGTGTCCTTTTGGACTCTGGTGTTTCCCATGTGGCAAACTGATAGTAGAAGTAAAAATAGAAGTCTTTCTGGCTTCTGCCGTCTTATCAGCTAATGGAGCCTGATACAGAGATGTTGTATGTCAAATTCGTGGCCATATTTTCTTCATAAAAATAATGTGTGGTACTACTATTTCTTTCAAGTCAAAGCACTGGCCTAATACCACAGCACTGGGACAGGGCCTCTGAGAATGTGGACATATAGGCATAGTGCAGTGGTTGTCCAGGAGCCACTAATGTGTCAGTGTCACTAAAATGAGGTCAGTGAATGCCTCATTCAGTGTACCTAAATATGAACTGTGTTTTGGAGTGCACTCCTAGTCAGTACCATCTTAAGCTTTCTGCAGTATGAGCCACAATGACCCTACCATGGTGTTTCAATTCTGCACTACGTGAGGCTGAAGTGCGTGTAAATTCTCATATCTAGGACTCAGAAGCTTTGGAATAGAAAAACAAGCCACACACAGACCATCAAGCATTAGAGCAAGTGCCAGCCGTGGCGTGAGGACCTCTGTGGTTGCCGGCAGGGTCCGTTTTCCATACTCTGTGTCTCATTTGCGTTCTTACGCTGGAGCTCTGTTTGCTCCTCCCAAGGCACTCTCAGGCAGTTTGATAAACAGATTAACAGCCGCTGCTCTGCCTGGCACCCTGGGCACATCCACGATGTATTGTGAGCAGCTGCTCTGGAATCCCGTCCTAAACTCTTTCTGAGAGCAGAGGTGGGAAGATGATGGGAGATGGCAGTGAGCGGGGCCTCGAGGGAGGAGGCTATGAGAAAGAGAGACGGGGCGCAGGAAGACAGGGGCTCCATCATCTTCCATTTTCTCCTGAATCTGGCCAAAAATATTCTCAATTGTTTGAGTAAATAAGTAAATTCAGATAAAAAATATCAAGTGTTTGCATTAAACTCTACCACAGCATGCAAAATCAACATTTAGAAACCCTCTAACTTTTCTATACACCAATAATGAACTTTTTGAGAAGGAAATCGGGAAAATAATTCTATTCACAATCATTTTAAAACATATGTTTAGGAATCAGCCAGACCAGGGAGGTGAAAAATCTCTGCAATAAAAATCATAGGGCACTGAAGACAGAAACTGAAGAACATATCAGGAGATAGACCTCCTGTGTTCATGAATCCACAGAATTCCTAACAGTGATCCATAGACTCAATGAAATCCTCATCAAAATTCCAATGACATTCTTCACAGAAATAGAAAAAAATCCTAAAATTCATATGAAAACACAAAATACCTAGAACAGCTGCCAAAGCAAGTCTAAGCAAAAAGAGAGAGGCTGAAGGTATTGCAATATCTGATTGCAAGGTCGTAGTAACAAAAGCAGCATGGTGCTGGCACAAAAATAAACATATGGACCAATGGAAACAGAATAGAGGACACAGAAACCAACCTATGCAACTGTAGGCCAAAATAATTCTGATTAAAGAGGCCAAAAACATACATTGGAGGAAAAGACAGTCTCTTCAACAAATCATGCTGGTAAAACTGTATATCCGTATGTGGAAGATTGAAAATAGATCTCTATCTCTCGCATTATGTAAAAATGAATTCAAAATAGAACAAAGACCTAGGTAGAAGATAGGAAATTTTAAATCTGCTAGGAGAAAATGTAAGAGAAACTCTTGAAAGCGTAGGCACAGGCAAAGACTACCTGCATAGGACCCCAGTAGTGTAGGAAATAATACCAAGAATCAACAAATGGGGCTACAGGAGTGGGAGGAGAAATAAGTAAGATAAAGATATGATATGTACAGGAACCTAATAAACTCAGTGAATGTAAACATTATATGCCATAAACATGAACTTAGATTAATAATGCCAATAAGATTGAAAATGCAGAAAAAGGAATTAGAGGAGGAGGGAGGAGGAAGGGATGGGGAAGAGAATTAAAAAAAAAAAAAGGAACCAAGTTGTATCATGTACACATCCCCGCTCCCCAAGATGAATGTAAAACGCATGTACTGCATTGAGTACTGATAAAAAGAAAGTGTGCACAGCAATGGAAACACCTAACAGTAAACGGCCTATAGAATGGAAGACTTTGTCAACTACTCTTCCAACAGAGGATTAATATCTACAACATATAAAGAACTCAAAAAACTTAACACCAAGAAAACAAATAGTCCTATTAATAAATGGGCAAATGAATTCAACCAACATGTCTCAAAAGGAATACAAATGGTCAGTAAGTGTATGAAGAATTGTTCGATATCGTTATCCATTAGGGAAATGCAGACCAAAACTACCTTGTGATTCCATCTTACCCAGCTAAGAACAGCTATCATAAGAATACAAAAATCATAAATGCTGACGAGGATTTAGGGTGTGGGAGTGTAAATTAGTACAGCCATCTTGGAAAGCAGTATGGAGGCTGTACAGAAAACTAAAACTAGGACTAGCATGTGACTTAGCTATGCCACTCCTTAGGATATTCCAAAGGAATTAAAAGTCAGAGTAGTATAAAAATACCTGCATATTGTGTTTATTGTGGCATAATTCACCATAGCCAGGGTATGGAACCAGCCTAGGTGCCCATCAACAGATGAACAGACAAAGAGAATGTGGTACCTACACACACTGGATTAATATTTAGTCATCAAAAAGAACAAAATTATGTCATTCCCAGGAAGACTGAGGGACCTGGAAATTATTATGTTCATCAAAATAAACCAGACTCAGAGAAGCATTGTATCTTTTCCTTCATATTTGGAATCCAAAAGAACAATGGAGTGAATGAAGCAGGGATACGACTACTAGACACAGGAAGGGAATAAAGCGAGGAAGGGTGTAAGATATGGTAATAGGGAGGGTGCATATGATTGTGTATGAAAATACCACATGGAATCCAATGTTTTGTAAAATTAATAGGCACTAATAAAAATATATTTTAAAAAGTTCTACCAAGTCACATTTATTTTTATGTCTGATATGCCCGACATCAAGTAAATGGTTACTTTAAAAATTGGGTGCATCACAACACTATGACATATCCAACCTTTAAAAAAAATGAATGATTTATTTAAAAGGTTGAATGTGTCAGACGAGCATCTAAATCAGCAAGTGAAAATCAGACATCCAGCAGCCGGGTGGCCGGCAGACACAGGCACGGAGCAAAGCGGTGCAGAGGAAACAAGATTTTTTTCCCCAAAAGAAATCAGAAAAGAGTGCAAAATACATTATTATATGGGTGAAATTAAAATTACCAATGTGTGTATACTTTGCCTTATCTTAAAGAATATGAACAGCGGTGTGATGTGCTGTATTATTATACAGGATATCACTTTTTTTTGACAGTCGTATGTCTTCTTGCCTCCTTTCCTCCCTCCCCTCCCTCCCTCTTTTCTTCCTTCCTTCTCTCCTTCCTTTCTTCCTGTGGCACTGGGAATTGAATCTGGGGATCAAACATCTCGGCAAATGCTCTCTCTGAGTGACAACCCCAACCAGATGGGTGCCCCTTTTGCTTTTGCTTTCTGCCCATGACAGGACTTAGGAATTGGCCGAGTCCCACGCTCAGCTCTCAGGTGCCTTGGCACAGGGCAGCCCAAGCAGCTAGCGTGCTTGCGCTCTTTGCTTTTCTCCATTCCGCCTGCAGCTGCACACCCAGTGCCCAGGGCAGCAAGGTGCAGGCCCAGGAGCTGACTTCAAGAGGGAGGAACAGCCCCCTTCACCTGCCCCTTCTGGCAGCCCTGTCCTCTGGGGGAACCCTTGCAGTCCTGTGGCCAGAGTGCTTACTAGGGCCAAGAGGACCTGGGGTCAAGCCATTCTGCTAGGTTTTAGCTGTGTCATTTATGGCTATTTCCTGAACTTGGGGGCCTCCTTTTGGGCCCCTGTGAAACAAGAGGTTGATTCCAGATCGTCTTAAGGTCCTGCTGGCTTCTGACCTTCAATTACATGGCCTCTCTGGTGCCCTTAACTGTAGGCTCCGTTCCTGTTAGTGTGCAACCGCGGTGCTCACCACAGGGCTGCAGACGTGGGCTCGGGGTCTAGGAGGGGGCCGAGGGTTCAGGCTGGAAGGGAGGCAGCAGAGCCAGGGGCCAGACGGGGCGCGGGGCAGGCTGCTGGTGTGGTGTCCAGGTCGTGACTTGTCTCCATTCATCTGAGCATGGAGTTCGGAGGAGGCCTCTCAGGAACGCGGGCAGGAAGCACTGAAGAGAGACTTGGGAAGTGAGCTCAGGCTGGCACTGTAGGTTTGGAAATCATTCCCCAAAATAAGATGGTGACAGGTTCAACACAGAACAGGGGGTTGGCATAGAGGACAGCAGGGAAGCCTACCCTCGCTGTGGGAGAAAGGGTGAAAGTGGGTTCCGGAGGGTCCCGTGTCATTTCTCTCCGGTCCTGGCAGCTTAGAAGCCCAGGGAGCCCATGGAACCCCTCGCTTGGGCTGGAGGCAGCCAGCAGGCTGCGGAGGAAGACGCAGAGGAAGCGCTGGTCCTTGTGGGCATCAGCCCTGGCTCTGGAAGGCTCTTGAGTCTGGCGTTAGTGACTCAAGTCAGGGCCTGTAACCAGCCTCCTCTCCTAGGGTTCAGAACCGGGACGCAGGGGCAAGGGGAAGGCCAGGTAGTGCGACCTGGATCCAGAGAGGATCCACATAAGTTCCCCGGAGTCTGCCTTGGCTCTCTGGGCCTCTCGTGTGGACCAGGCATTCATTTCTTTCTCAGCCTATCAGGATCCTTAAGAAACTAAAGGAAGAGAGCACCTCAGAAAGTATTTTGAAAACAAAAACAGCATTTTCAAGCAGCCCATTAGCATAATTCAAGGCTAAGATGTCACAGCTATGAAGAACAGTCCCATTGTTATGTAAGCAGTGTGTTCAGCTAGTTCTTGGGGATGTTCCGGGGTCCTGGACTCCACAGGGTCACTGCACCCAGAGGATTTGCACTGGTGTTTTCTGCCTTCAGCCTCCGAGCTTGTGTCAGTGAACAAGTGTGAGCGTCGCCGTGATGGGGTCGCTGACCTGCGGGCAGGCGTGACAGAACCTGCAGAACAGGAGACAGGGGCACCGAAAGGGGCAGGGAGAGACCTGGGTTCTCAGAGCAGACTCCTGGGCTCTCTGGCTCGGGAAGCAGGTTAATTCTGCCTGTCTCTTAGAAAGAGGAATAACAAAACTATGCCACAAAATGGAAAGTGAATAGAAGCACCCCTCCCAAGCCTGCTCCCTTCCTGGGGTGTACTCACTGCGCTCATTCTTCCCCCTGCCCCGGGGGACCCTCCCACCACCCCTGCCTCTGGAGTCCGCAGCGTGTAGACCCCAGGCTTTGTTCTGGGTCTCTGCTTTCCTCTCGAGAGCCTCTGGCCTGGGGGACCTTCGTCTCTCAGCCTGTCTGGGGACAGTACTCTGTCAGGGTCCCTGTGAACCAGCTCACCCATGACACCAGCAGTCTGCATGCTGCCCCACCCCAGTTACTTACCCAGGCATCTGATGCTACTGTCCGCCTTTCCTGTTCCCCTGCCATGAAGGACATGTGATGAGCTCGATTTTGCAGGATGAGCTGGACCCGTCTCCTGTCCTGCTCTTGCATTCTCTACACGACTCAATCCCACTACTATCTGCTCGACCTCTCAAACTCCTTTCCCTGCTATGTCTCATCATCTTGGGGCTCTGCTAGCAACGGAATGAATTGCATGGTTAGAGTGTACAGGAAATTGGGGGCCTTAAACAACACGGTCAGCTAGCTCAGATACTGCCACACTGCGAAGGCAGCTGCAGGGTGAGCCCCACTGCTCGGTGTGCCACTGTTTCTGCGTGCAATATATTTCGTACTTTGCATCATCATGGTCATCATCTCAGGCCACAAAATGACTGCTGTGATTCCAGACATTACACCCTCACTTCAAGATGGGACAGTGAGAAGAGGAGGTATTCTCCAGAGCCCTCATCATTTTATCTGGTGAGGAATCTTCTCCTAAAGACCCCTCCCCTTGGCCAGAACTGGATTGTGTACCTGCCCCTACACCAATCACTGATGAATATGAGCTAGTTTCAGATAGACCTACTATAAAGAATGGGTTCCTCTTCCCCATCAGGAGATCTGTGCCTGATACCTGAAGAGGACCAGGGTCTGTTAGTAGGAAGTGCGGGTTGGCGAGGAGCTGCCCCAGACTCCCGCCCCTCCCTGCCCTGCTCTCTTGGTGGCCCAGTCTCAGCTCCTTGGTGGCCCATTTGCTCACAAGTCATGTGGGAGTCTGTCTGGCACCCAGACTGGTGCCTAGGGTGCAGCTGCAGCTTGACCGGCTTTGGTGTCCTGATTGCTGGAACACACTTCCGGGTGTGTCTGGGTGGGTCATGGCGGATGGGCTTGGGGGTCTGTGGCCCCTCACCCTTCCACCCTGTCTCTTCCCCAGCCCCGCTTTCTTGCCGCATGAACTAAGACCTTTGTCCAGCAAGCCTTTCCATCACGGGATCACCGCCTGGGAGCCAGCCAACTAGGAGCTGTAGCCCTGAGCGAATCCAACCTCTCCATAAGCTGTGGGTGCTGCTGCTGGGTCCAGAGTTCAGAGCTGCCACCAAAGCCATCCTGGCTGCCTGGGCAGGGCAGGTGCTCCTTCTGCTCAGTCCTTGTGAACTCCAGACCTCACCTTTCCCATTTCAAACCCTTGCCACCCACAGTGGAGACCTCGGGGTTCCAGTCCAGAGATCCCCTTTGTAACCCAGAGCAGTGCTGGGTGGTGGGGAATGTCCCGAAGCAGCACCAGGAGGCCGGGGCACCGCCTGCCCTGCGAGGGGGTCTGGAACAGCAATGTCCCTCGCAGCTGCTTTACGGTTTCTCCCGGTGATTCCCGCGTGTGCACTTGCCCCGTTCTTAATACCGGAACAAGGTCGGAGAAGTTTTTAGGGGAGGCGTAGCAAATTTACTGTAGTGCCATCGCCAGCCAGTAAATACGGTCCTGGAAACGCGCCTGGTCCTTGGTCTCTCTCCAGAGTGTAGGAGATATTTCCCGATTCCGACCAGATGCTCCATATATTTTTGTTATTATTTATAAACCTCACCGCTGCGCCCGCCTCTTCCTTGCCCATGTGGCTGAGCCCAGTGAATCCATCGGGCTCCCCCTGCTTCTACCAAGGGCCTGGCGTTCTTTGCCTCCTCTTTGGCTCCTAGTCCCGCCTCTCTGGTCCATCTGCCTGCTTTGTTATGCCCCGGTGGTATAAAATATTTATTTTATTTGGGAACCTAACGGTATTAAAAACACAGTCTGTATTATTTATCCTCAGCCCAGGGACCCGGCCTTGGGGGCCCCGCCGGCGCTCGGCGGCAGTAAGCGCGAACATGACTCTCAGGGCTGCACTTATTTTGTTTACTGCAGAATTTAGTACAGGTGGAGGGGCAGGGAGACTCTGCCTTCCTCCTGGGGAGATTTTTCATCAGGTTGTAAAAACGTAAATTTAAGTGTGCACCGGGACCCTGGGGAGCTGGAGCTTTCCACTCGAACTGCAACGCCTTGGCTCAGTCTCCCAGCTGAGCCCGGGGGCCGCTCCGGGTCCGAGGTGACAGCGGCAGCCCCGAAGGCTCGGCCGGCGCCATCAGAGGCCAGGCTCCAGCATGGCCCCCCGCCTGCCGCCTGGACCCGCGAGGCCTGAGCCCATCCCGCGATCCCCTGCCCGTGAGGATGGGGCGCTCACGTCTCAGAGCTCGAAGCCCGTGGGGGAGCGCACACGAGTCCTCCTCCTCCCCGGAGGGCCCGGCAGGGCGGGCCGCGGGTGCTGCGCCTGGACTTGGCAACGCGAGCCTGCGCAGAAGCGCTGCTGATTTATTCTCTGCAGCTGGAGCCTGACCTTGACTCTCCTTCTTCTCCCCCTGGGCGCCTGACGGCTGCTGAGACAGGCTTCCACCCTGACCCACGTGTGAGCAGGCAGGCCACTGCCCCTAAGTGTTCCGGAAGTTTCCATTTTGCCTGTGATCTCGGAGACGGCTGTCGTCCCGAAGCCCCTCTGGGTTTGGGAGCCTGGAAGTCTTCGTCTTCCTTACTCCAGCCTGGAGCAGGGCTCCGACTGAGTGTCAGTGTCTCTAGAAATAGAAACCGGGAACCGCACAGCGGACGGCGGGGCAGCCCCTTCCCCGAGCAGATTTATGACCCTGGGCCAGGGCTCCCCAGGCCTCTGCTCTCTCGCCGGGCGGCGCCGGACTCGCGCGTGCGGGACAGTGTCTGCCGGGGCTTCTGCAGCGGAGACCCCTGCGAGTGTGACACTCCTCAAGGCTGCAGAGGGGGCAAAGGCGACCCGAGGAAGACGGGGTGGGGGTGGGCCGCACACCGGGCCGCGGCAGAAGAGGAGACCCGGGCGGGGCTGCCAAGGTTCTTGGAGCGGCGCGGCCTCTGGGCAGTGGCCCCCGGTCCTGTCCCCTCGTCCACAGGCGGGCTCTCCGGGGGGACAGGAGGCGGCGTGGAAGCTGCTGGCCCCGACCCCGGGCTTCTCCCCTCCCGGAGCTTTTCTCTGGTGGTGGTGGGAGGGGCGTTTTTAAAGATAAAGGGTTTTCTTCACTTCTGGGGCCATCACAGCCGGGAAGGAGGCCACCGGCTGCCCCCTGCCTGGGTGCCGCCCACCCACCTCGCCTTCTTCAGCCAAAATTACCAGAGCCAAATGGATTAGGAGCAAAATCATTAAAATAAAAAGAATAAATATGCTGGGTGAGAAATGGATTATTAATTCAAGCTGTGCCCTCCGTCCCAATAATAAATGACCCAGCATTAGGGAAAGCCGGTTGCTAAATTAAAACTAATGGGGGACAGTGCGTGTCCCCACCAGCCCACGGAGCCCCATGGGGGCCGGGCCCTCCCTGCCCGTCTCCCAGCCAGCCTGCTCCCTGGTTGACAGTTCCTGCAACCCCAAACTGACAGCTCCTCAAACCTGCTGAGGAAACCCAGCATTAATTAAGTCATTGCTGGACTGTAATTTCCTTGAGAAGTAAAAAATTCTCACACAAGAAAAGGTTACAGAGACCTTTTCTGTGTCAAAATTACCATGCCGCATGAATATTAATGCTCTTAATGAAGACAACCTTTTTTTCATCAGGAAGGTTCTGGAGCAGGTGCCAAGCTGGGAAGCTCACACTGGGCTCTCTAGTCTGGAAGTCAGTTGGCGCGGGGCGATTGTCCCCACAGCCGGGCCCTTCCCTGTCTGTCCCAGGCCCTGCAGCCCCACACGCACAGGCCGCCTCCCTCTCCGGTGTGAGGACAGGAGGCGGAGAGGCTGGGCTCCCGCGTGCACAGCCCACACGCCATCCCCGGGTCTCGGGGTCTGTGTCCCCCCTGTCCTGTCCTTACTGCGGATGCCGCTCCAAGGAGCACAAAGCCCTGCGCGGAGACCGCACCCCCGTCCTGTCCTCTGAGCTCGCCCTCCTGCCTGGGGACACCCTGGCTGGCGGAAACTGATCACCCCGCTGGCTGGAGCGTCTGCAGTTGTGTCACCTGCCACAGCCCTCAGGAGGACGTAGAGGGCCCCCAGGGGGCGTCACCTGCCCCCGGCTTCTAAGGTGTCAGTGGAGCCCTGGCCTGGGGTCTGAAATCCCCACCTTCCTGAGGTGCAGCGTGAAGACATTCCTGGGTAATACACACTTTGTTTTTTCTCCCAGAGAACTAGGAAGCTCTCCTTCCCCAGAGCCCTCTGATTGGGCGGGGGTGTTGCTTTAAGAGAGGCCCCTTGGAGTTTGTCAGCAGACACCGTTAGGAGGAGAAACTTAAAATGTAACTATTATTAATAATAATTTATTCAAATATTTCGGCTCAATGTTTCTGAACCTTGGCTATGATCACTCCAGCTCTTTTGCGCCTTCATTTTATGAGAATGCGGAAAACAAAAACAGACACCCCAGCCCTGTGCAAGGCGGTCTCTGTGCAAGGACGTTCAGAACCTTCCCCAAGGGTGGTGAAGTCACAGGCTCCCAGGATGAGGAGAGATGATTTATTAAAGGAAATCCAGTCACAAACCTATGATGTGGAAGTTAGTTTGCATCGGGGTGCTTGCCGTGACTGTTGCACCCTTCAGCACAGCTCACGGGACGCTCCCGGTGGCACCTGGAGACACTTCCAGGCCCAGCCCAAGCCACAGCTATGAGGCAGCTGCCACCTACTTGTCACTCTCTGGCCCCAAAAGCCGGGGGGAGTTCGCCTGTGTCATTGCATCTCCTTTCGTTTTTTCCCGATTAGTCATTTGTGACGTCATAAGGGCTGTGGCTAACCAGTACTAATAAATCTGGACATTTCGGTTGAGCTGTATAATACCCTGTGTATGTTTAAAAGGTGAGCATGATATATAGTTATGGGTGCTGATGTAATAGCTATTAGATTTATAATACACTCAAGAAACATAATTTTATTATAAAGAGCAATAGTTTACAATCTTATTATTGTTTATTACTGACGTCAGTACAGGCCCATATAAGAATCAGGTTGCAACGAGAAATAAGAACTACGAATGTCCTTGGTTCTGCCTAGGATGGGCCTCTCCTGACCTAAGAGTAGTTAGGCCCCCACAGCCCAGGTGCGCCCTCTGCGGCCACACACACTGGCGCCGTCGCTCTGTCACTGGGGAAACTGAGCAGAGCTCCGTCAAATCCGGTGGAAATTCCCCAGTAGGAAACAGAACTGAGAAAGCAGCCGTGGGCAGAGAGCAGGCCCTGCTGTAGCGGACAGAGATCGGGGCCACTGTTCTGCTCGGACCCTGGGGAGCCTGGGGAGGAGGATGGGGTGTTGGGAGGGCCTGGAGTCAGGGCTATTGCGGGTGACTTTGCTGCCAGGTGGCTGAAGCAGGCAAAGGCGTCAGAAGAAAATTCACATATGGTTCCTCACAAAACTTTCCCAAAGATGTTCTTCACTTTCCCTGGGCAGGATGCGGGGCACTGACTTGGAATCGTGGCCCTCTGAGCGCGAGCCAGACAGAAGAGTTAAGCCACACGGCCTGGCAAAGGCTGTGCGCTCCACCAGTTGTATGACTGAGAGGCTTTGCTGTTTAACATCACCCAAACAAGCCCGAGGAGTCTCAGCCCTATTAGAGAAATCGCCCCAGCCTCAGGGTGGGCTGGCTCTGCCACAGGAGGCCTGTGCCGAGGTGATGGGGGAGGAAGCTGGCACCTGACACCGGATAGCTCAGGTGAGTGGCCCTGGGTCCCGCTTGCACCTGCAGCAATGGAACTCTGTGTCACTGGGTCTGAAATCTGCTTGAAGATGGTTTAAAAACAAAACCCAAGTCTACCAAGCCCTCCTTTCATAGGACAGGCAGAGCAGAATTGTCCTGGGCTTCGGGCCCCAGTGGCCCACCCGCCTCACCTGTGTGGGAATTGCTGGGGACTCAGGCACAGTAGGAAGTTTGGCCAAAGTGTGATGCACTCAGCAATGCTCCCCTCTGAAGCCCCAATTCATCTCGGCAACAGTGGGTTTCCTCCAGGCAGAGGACTGGGCATGGGTCTCTCTCCTCCCCTGCTCGGCGGCCTGAGGTCAGGGATTGTCTTACCTGGCCCTCTGGCTGCAGTGTGCGCTCTGCTCAGTAGGTGTGGAACAAAGTGTGTGCACTCGTGTGCAGGCCAGATCTGCTGGAGTGGCCGCATTTTTGTGTGGGGAAAAGTGTCCCTGCCCCGAGTTTTCAGGCTCGGGTTGATTCAGCTCATCCCTAGATGGCCCCATATCCAAGAAGGCCTGGGAGTGACCATACAAGTCTCTCAGCTCAGTAGGTGGTACTTCTACATTTTGGTGATTGTATAGATTCAGAATGCTGCAGGCGTGCACATGCACACACACACACACACACACACACACGCAAACCTGCTGAGCGTTGCACGACACGTGATGTTTCCAGCCCTGCATGCTCCCAGCAGTCTTTAGGGCTTTGATTTACATTTGTGAAAACCAGAAGCATTATATTCCAATCTATGGAGTCTGGCTTCTGTCTTCATTACTGACTTTCCACGTGGAAATAAATAGGTGACAATGACCAACCACAGCGCCTAAAATAGCAGGTCCTCAATAAATGCTTGTCGAATTAAAGTGAAATGAATGAGTCAGTCCTATTTATATAAAAACAACAAACAAGCAGCTTGAAACTTAACCAAGAGGCAGGCCCTGGGTGGGTGTCACAGAAGGGTGTGGCGTCGGTTGCCGAGAGCAGCCCTGTGGCTGGACTCAGGTCTGCAGGGCACCTCTGTAGCAGGACCCTCACGCACCCGGTGCTGAAAAGAGCCCGTGGGGCCTGAGACGGGGTTTACTGGAGGTGGGGGCCTCCGCAAGATGTTCAGGGCGAGAGCTGGCTCCCCGTCCTTCAGCATCTCCCCTGGTGCTCCCTACGGCCAAGGCTGGCTGTTTCTGTGTCGGGCAAGGGGCTTTGCTCGCGGACCTGTGGCCGGGTTGGGAGGGCGGGGGAAGGCTTCCACGTGATCCCACACAAGAATCTAACATCCTGTATGTGTTGACTGGTGCTATCCAAGATTTAATAATCATGAACTCCACCCAAACGATGCATGCTATAAAATGGCATTTTTAATATCATGGACCTGATGACATTTACACACCACTTGAACTTTACTTCAGTGGTTTATATATTACTGTCGAGATCCTTTAGAAATGTGGCTTCCAAGGAGTCTATTCTGCTTTAGAATTATTTCTGGGCTTGGATACAATCACATTTTGCTGGCCTCCAACTCATCACAGTTGCCATGGAATATTCTATTTCAAGATAATGCTAAGGCCTGCAGTAATTTAAAAACAATAAAACCACAAACAGTGTTTCTATACATCTAATAGAGATAAAAAAAAACCCAGATACTTGCCTCTTATACAAGTCTATAAAACTGGACCCTAAGAATAGCTCCAGTGATGGTGCGGAGAAGGGGTTTCTCCCAGCCTCGCTCTGGACTCTGATCTTCCACAGTGATCCAGGGCTGGGCTTGGAGTTAGCAGCCGAGGGGGTGATGAGGGGCAGGGCTTGTCCTGGGCATGGCCGTCCTTGCCGCTCAGGCTGGTGGGGTAACTGTTACTGAGTCAGAGGATGCTAGGCTTCTTGTACTTTAGCCCGGCTGGTGACTCAACCGCTCTGGCATCCTCACTCCGCATTCTCACCTAACATCTCAGAAATGCTTATTCGGAGCAGGTGAGGCGCAGCATCCCAAATGGTTTAGGCTCTGGCGTGTGGCTCCTCTTCCAGGGAGGCTCTGTCTGGTGCCTCCCAAGGAGCTGGTCACCTGTGCCTCTGGCAGGACACAGCCTGGCAGAGAGATTCCCAGGGAGTCTTCCAGCCACAGAGGCACGTGCCCAGTGGGCAACAGGTGCTCATCTCCAAAGACTGACACACTGGGTAGACAGGCCATCGAAGAAGAAGAGAAATGTCAGGACCCAGTATCTCAGTACTTACAGAGTACACAGCATTGGTCCAGAGGCCTTGATTCTTACCCTCTGGCTTCAGTGGCTATTCAGCTGCTACAGGTTTATAAACCTCCTTTAATGCCACCAAACATGGTAGCTGGAAAACATCTCCAGGCACTAAGGACTGGCCCTCACCACAAGTCAAGGTCCTACATATGTGGACGCACAGATGAAACTCCCAATGTCACATTGCAACAGAGAAAGCACAATCCATTCAACCTGGTGTGTGTTGGCACTTAGAGACCCAAGGGGGAGTAGAACGACTTTCAGAGATAGAGCCACCGTGGAACATCAAAGCCCAGCTCCTTCCTGGCTGTGAACGTTCTCTGTGACCCTGAGCTGGGGTCAGTTCCCAGAGAGAGACGATGCTCTGGGAGCCCTCCCATCAGGGTGGGCGCAGGGGTGAGGAGCTGTCAAGCTCTGATCTGTGATTGGAATGGAGGCAGGACAAGTGCTGGATGGCAGACTTCTCTGGAAGAGCACGGGTTTCCGTACGTGATTTAGGGACAACTGATTGGCCATCTGGCAAATAGAAAGTTAAATTCCTTTCTTACTCTTCCCACAAAAGTAAATCCAAATGTAAAAATACAAATCATGAAATACTAAAAAACATGTAGAATTATATTGCATATTAAAGAGGCTTTTCTTAGCACAATATAAAAGAGAGAAGTCAATGAGGAAAACTTTAAGTCTCTACCTGGCCAAGAATACCAACAAAGTAGTTATAAGGCAGATGACTAAGTGGGAAAATATTTTCAACATGTTATGGAGTCAATATTCATACTATATAAAGACCTCCTATAGAACAAGGAGCCAAGCTCTTCCCGCAAGTTGGCGCCATACATGGGAGGATAACCAGACACCAGCCCTTTCTTGTGAGTTGGTGCCATTAGTGGACTACAGGGAAGGAGAACAAGAAGCCAACAAAAAACCAAGCCCTTCCTGTGAGTCGGCCTCACGCATAGGCCATTGGGAGGAGAACAAGATGAGAGCCCCTTCCAGCGCATGGGCCGAAAGCCAGAAAGAACCAAGGTTCCCCCGCCCCGCCCACTCTGTAAGCAACTGACTGACCCAGAGAAACACAGGCTGAGAGGATAGAGTTTGAGGTACAATACAATTTAATGCTTGTAGTGTTTAGTGTTTTTACTGACTTTGCAGGTCTAAAGCCAGTAGTCTGACCATCTATTTAGAGGATAACAGTACACAGTGTAGCATCTATGGGGATCTCCTTCTGAAGGTGGTAGCTGTTGTTAATTCCCAATTATCTTGTTTTGAAGTCCTGTATCACTTTCATTGTTTTATTTGGTTGGGTTTTATTCTGTTTTGTCTTGTTTGATTTTACTGTATCTGTTGGTATGAGCAGCTATTTCAAAGAAAACAATATCTATTATGGTAGCTATTTTGGATTTATTATTATCTTGTTTTGAAGTCCTATATTGCATTCATTGTTTTGTTTTTATTGGTTCTATTCTGTTGTGTTTTGTTTGATTTTACTGAAGGTATGGGCAACTATTTTGAAGACAAGAGTCATTATGGTACCCATTGTTGATTTCCTATCATCTTGTTTTGAAATCCTGTGTCACACTGTTTTGTTTTGATTGGCTTTATTCTGTTTTATTTTGCTGGGTTTTATTGTTTTTAAAATAAAAATTACAAAAAAAGAAAGAAAGGAAAAGAAAAAGAAGAAAGAAAGACCTCCTATAAATCAGTAAGAAAAATACAAAGAATTCAGTGGAAAAATAAAAAGTAAACTGCCCAATGAGCATGTAATACATGTATAACCTCATTTAATGCCTTAAAAGGTTGCTTTGTATATTTATATGTCATATATATCTGTGACCATTTTCCATTCCTGTGACAAAATACCTGAGAAAATTAAAGGAGCAAAGGTTTGTTTAGGCTCACAGTTTCAGGGGTTCCAGGGCCTCCATTGACCCATTTCCTCAAACTCAGCTCCCCCTCTTCCAGTTGCCCCCTTAGTTATCAGTCAATTGTGAACCCATTGATGGATCACTGATGAGATCAGACCCTCACAATCAATCATTTCCCAAATGCTCCTCCTCTGAACATTGTTATTCTACAGACCATACCTTTAAAACAAGAGCCCTTTAGGGGAATTTTGGATTCACATCATAACACTATGACTCCACAGGGAGGCAGAGATACCAAATGTGATAATATCTATCATGTCCAAAAGTAAGAAAAATAGTTATGCACATAGGTTGTTGGTGGCTACTGCAGCAACTTGTCTTGGAAAGTAATTGAACTGCTGGGGAGCACGTATGCTCCTTTTTTTGTTGTTAATGTTAATAAAGTAATAGTTTTACATTTTCCTGGTAAGCATTACTTTTATAAGAAAAAGAACAAATATTCTAACTTCACTGGATCAAAAATAGGGATTTAGGTGGAACAAACTATAACCATTAAGTGGAACAAAACAAAATTTTCAATTAGAAAATGGGCAAATCATCTGAACAGGCATTTCCCAAAGAAAATACAGCCAACAAGTGTATGAAAAGTGTTCAGCATCACTAATCAGAGAAGTTAAAATTAAAACCACAGTGAAATTATCTCACGCTAGTTAGAATCGCTATCCTCATCCTCAAAAAGACAAATAATAACAAATACAGGAATATAGGAACGCAAAGAAGGATAAAAGAATACAGGAATAAAGGAGCTCGTAAACACTTATAGTGTTGTTAGAAATGAAATGATGGAAGGCAGTGTATAGGTTTCTCAAAGAACTGGAAATAAAACCACCCTATGATCCATCCATCCCAACACTGGGTATACCTTCCAAGGAAAGCAAGTCAGTGACACACTCATGTTTACAGCCGTGTTATTCATTATAGCCAAGATACAGAATCAATTTAGGTGTCCGTTAATGAATATATAAAGCAAATGTGGCCCATAAAACAAATAATGGCATATTACTTATCTATAAAAATGAATCTGGTCATTTGTGGCACATAGAAGAGCCCGGAAGACATTGCTAAGAGAAATAAATCAGGCATTGAAAGACACGTACTGCCTGTTCTCCCTGATATGCAGAAACTAAAATATTTGCTCTCATAGAAGCAGACCGTAGATTAATGTTTACTGGAGGGTGGGAAGAGCAGGGAGCGGGGTAGAGAAGGGCTGGTCAGTGGGTACAAGGACAGAGGTAGGCAGGAAGACTGGCTTCTCGTGTTTTAGAGAACAGTAGGTAACTATTGTTAATAATTTGTTATATATTTAAAGTAGCTAGAAGAGAGGAATTTGAATATTCTCAACACAAAAGAATGGTAAATATTGAGGTGAAGGATATGCTAATTATCCAGATTTAATCACTGCACATTATATAACTGTGTCAAAATGTAGCAGTGTACCCCATAAATGTGTATTAATTCTTATGTGTCAATTTTTTTTTGAGGCAGGGTCTCGCTGTATAGCTCAGGCTGAACTTAAACTCACTGTGTAGCCCAGGCTGGCCTTAACTCACAGGGGTCCTCCTGCTTCAGCCCCCACAGTGCTGAGGTTATAGGCATGCACCATCACACCCAGCATATATGTATCAATTAAAAAAATATTAAAAGAAAATTCAATCTATGAAAAACCAAAGTTTAAAGTTGAAGTTAAATCGAGGTTACTATAGGATCCATAGTAATTGAAGGACCTTAAAGGATACCCACAAAAGACACACAAGGTAATGAATCCCCAGGCACTACTCCCCCAACCCCAACCACAACCACAGCTAAGCCTCCCTTATCTTCTCTACCTAAATGTCTCACTCTTTTCTGCCCCCTATTATTTATTTTGAAAAAAACCCCAAGTATCCCCGTATTTCCCAATAAACGTGCTTTCCCATCTTGCATACTTTAATTGTTTGATTCCACCCCTGCGCACTCTTGTTCCTTTTGCTTGACTCTGGAGCTGTCACTGGCTTTCTCTCCCTTTCTTCCCCTCCGAGTCTTTTCTCACATTACCCCCTCACACGTTCATCACTGTCATTAACTTGCTCTTCTTCTTCCAAATTATAGGTGACTATACTATGTCAGGAAGTAGGATTTTTATTTACCAAATAAACTCACTTATTCTCTGTTGTCAATTTCAAGATAAGACAAATACGGAAAGGGAAAAAGCAGTCTCCCAAACTTTCGTGGGCTTCCGCCCCTTTATCTCTCCTCAGTAGCACCCATTCAGAAAGGAAAAGGAACTTTAAACACCAGGGGTAGAGGGCAGAGGTGGACGGTTGTGGGGAGGGAGCTCGCAGGGTCCCAGTGAGGCAGACTCTCCAGGAGACCCTGCCGGTGCATGGGGCGGGCCAGGAGAGGACACCAAGTTTGCCCTGGATTCCCAGCCGGAGGAGGTTGGGTGATTGCCAATTCGAAAAATGAAATTTTCAAGCAACCTGGAAAAAGGGTGGTTGGGTGACAAGTCTGAGACAGGAAAAGAGCGAGTTTTACCAACACGCATGGTACAAACGAGACTCTTCAGTGCTTGCAGACAGGGCTGGGTCTGTTCTTCGCCACATCCTCTGTGACCAGTCACTAGGAGATAGAAATAATAAAGGAGCCTACGTCAGTGGGACAGGACTGTCTTCAGTTCCTCGTGTGACACGGATGTGGCCCACCTGACAGGAGCTGGCTTTGCAAAGCCTCCTTGATTCCTCTTGGTGACAGCGCCAGGGCTCTGGGAACTGGGTATGTTCTTGCACATGTAAGACAGAGATAAGAGTTCACAAGGAGAACTGGGAGGAAAGGCAGAAACGTTTTTCAGCCCTGAATGTGAAGTGACTATGGGGTGCACCTGGGCTCCGGAGGACAGACAGCCTCAGGGCAGCTGTGCACCTGGGGGTTTGAGCCTAAAGAAAGTTCCGGGAGGGTCCCAGGGCTGCCGTCTGCAGCCGTGTGGAGTTACGAGAAGGCTCCTCCCAGGGCCTGTGGCAACCACACTGCACGACATGTGCCATCCCCATTTTGAGGACAGCAAACTTGAGAAGCAGGGCGTGAGGGCTGCACGTGGGAGGGGCTGAGCAGCACCCGCGCTGTCCCTTTCTCCCCAGCATCTGCGGAGACACAGGGCAGGCCGAGGCCGGAGCGCGGCCGGGAGGGAGGTGGGGCTCGCCCCACACAGGGGCCGGGGAGCAGCGCGCTGGCCCCCTGACTCGCAGGACTCCCAGACACTCACGCCGGAGCCGCTATGACTAAGAGGGGCCACCTGGGAGCGGACCGACGGCTAACGCACCCCTGGGGAGGCGGTGCAGCCGGCCCGCCGTGGGCCAGCAATTCCCACACCAGCCTGTTGTTTCCTACCTGACACTGCCCCTCGGGCCCCGGGGTTTATGCTATGTGTGGTGAAGAAATGACCATGAAAACCCTGCTCTGGTTTGGTCATTCTAGCAGCCGCCAGGGAGTCACAAAGGGCTCGTGGAGCCCGGACTGGGAGCCAGGGCCGGGCGTAAATCACCGCGCCGGCCACAGGCAGGGGCAGGCGCTGGGGCTTCTGGGCGAGGCCAGGGCCGGGCTCTGCTCTGCTGGGCTCCTCTGGGGTGCAGGCAGGCCTGCCTCCCGGGCCCAGCCCGCCCCTCCACAGCACCCCAGAGCTCGCAGGGCCGCCGAACAGATGCTTTCAGCGGCTCCTGGCCGGTGGCCTGCAGCCCACGCAGCAGGCCACTTCCCCCGGCCGCTGGGAGCCTGCAGTCAGGCGGCCCATGTGCGGGCGCTAGCACCGGTGAGGCCTCCCAGGGCGCTGAGCGTGAGGAGGCCACAGCACTTCCTCAGCGGGCGGGCTCGGGCCACCTAGGACGTAGCCAGGCTTGTCTAGGAATCCCGCCTCCTCCCTCCGCCCAGGTTCCCACCAGAGGACTGCGGTGGCGTCGCCCTGGCCACGGTGCTGGCTCCTCGGGTGCAGCCGCCCACGAGGCTGTGGGAGGAGAGGCGGCGCCTGGCTGCTGAGCAGGTTCTCGCATGGCCGCTCACCCACCGCTGTGCTACCCTGCGTGGAAATGATGAGAGCCAGGGAAAGCTCACAGAGTGGGGAGGGCAAAACCTGCACACCTGTGACCCTACTATTCTGGGAAGCTGAGTCAGGAGGACTGAAAGTGTAAGCCCAGCCAGGGCAACTTAATCCACTTAGTGAGACTGTGTCTCAAAATAAAAACAAGAAGGGCTGGGAAGGAAGCTCAGGGTTAAGGCCATGTGTTCACACTGGAGGCCACGGAGGTCGGCCTGCTGCCGACATATGCAGGAGCCCTGGCTGGGAAGCCGGTTCACTCCAGTAGTTAGGCTCCGCCCCAACACGTGACTCAGGAGGGCGGGCCCTGGTCTGTGTTCCCAGCTTAGTCTTCCGCACCGCCATGCAGCCAGGGTTCAGCACCTGGGACCTGAATGGGTGAAAACGAGGCCTCCTGCCTGCGGCTGTGGATGCCCGGGTCAAGCGGACATCGAGTCGTGTGTGGGGCGCTGTGAGTGTGAAGGATCTCGGGTGCATCTGAGTGGGGGATCTGTGGGTGGACATTGTGTGCGTGCATACACACTTGAACTGTGTGCATGTGTGTGAGTGTGCGTGTGAGTGCGTGCTGCGAACAGGGTACATGGGATCTCTCTCACACCCCTAGCCCTGGAGGGGCCCGGTCTTCCACACCAGAGGAGGTGTGAGACGAGGCCTCCAGGGAGGACAGGAGTCTGAGCTCCGGGCCCTGGCACAGGTTTTGACAGACACTGCAAACCGCCCTGCCCGGAGGGCACCAGCGCCTGCAGCAGCACCCTCCAATCTGGGGCGACCTCCAGCACCCTTGCCAGCTCTCTGGCCTCCTCTGGGATGGGAGCAGCGCTGGAGCAGGGTCGAGGGTCCTGTTGTGTGGATGTTCAAGGTCCCAGAGGCGTCCCCGTGAGCCCTGGGTTTTGTGAGATATGTCCACACTATATCAAGCTGGTGACAGTGTCAGGCTTGCCCTGCGAGCCCTGTCATCTCGTGGAGGGGACAGCCCCGTCAGTTGATCACCCATCCTGTCTGGGCATGAGTTGGCCCCAGATGCCCCTGGCTGCCCCGAGACAGGACAGCTGTCCCCACAGAGCTGCAGGGGCCTGAGCCAGGCCGGCACAGGCCATGCAGCCCTGGGGGTCTGTATACACCGGGAGCCGCCCGCCTGGGGCCCTGAACCTCCCCGCACTCCCTCAGGGCCTGGCTGTCACCCAGTCAGGTGACAGGGTGCCCGTGACTGACAGGGTCTCTCTGCTGGTACAAAGCAGTCAGTCTGGGGCGTACAGAAAGGAGAAGAGGCCCTTTCTCCCACAGTTTGTCTCTTCTGCCCTCTGGGACTGTGCCTCCCAAACCTAGAGTAACACTTATGCCCTTGGCAGAGGGGTGGGGTCTTTTAGGTGACTACCAGTGCCACAGAAAAACAGCGACTCTAGGCATTGCTGAGCTAAGACCTCGCGAGTCTGGTGGCCCGGGAGCAGCAAGGCCCGCAGGCCTGCAGAGACACTGCCCTCTGAGCTGCCATTCCAGAGCCTGCGGATCTTGGACTGCACTGGCCAGGGCAGGACATGCCAGGTGCTCCTTGGAGCCGCTGTGCTGCCGGGTCCTCCCCAGACACCACGGCCACTCTGGCGAACGGGACATAGTAGCACGCATCCACTGGAGTCGTTCCCGACAGGCTCTGCCCGTGGTCAGTGGCTGTGGAGGGTGCTGGGGACAGGAGGACACTTCCGTTGAGCGCCACTGTCCAGATGACAGCACAGTGGGCAGAGGTGACCGCAGCTCACTGCTCTGAGTCTGAGAGGTACAGGGCAGTTACCCAGAAACTGTACGGTGGGGAAACCGGATGCAACGCCCCAAGAGGAAACTGACCAACTGTGAGCGTTTGCTGTGTTTTAATCACCTGTGATTCCTTCACCTTCACTGAGAGGAGAGCGAAAGGGCCCAGGACAGTGTTCAGCACAGCGCATTTCCTGTGGTTCCACCGCAGTGGCTGTCACCTTGCAGAAGGTGCTGGAGTGAGGAGAAAGTATACATTTCCCACTGGATGGGACTACTGTGTTGGCACAAAGACACAGTCTGCTGGCCAAAGGAAAATGAGAAATGGCACGCTGAACGAGAAATGACGTGCTGAATTCCTTTAAGGAGAACTTTTCTCGGGGTCTAATTCCAGTCCTCTGGCTAGCAAGATGCAAAGGCCGGCTTGACATGAGGTAGTCATGAGCAAACCTTGACTGAAGTAACTCGGTCGTACTAGAACCCTAAGGCATTCCGGCCCGGAGGCCTGCGAGCAGACACTGCTCCCGGTCCCTTCCCCGGAGCCCACCCTGGAAATGCCTTCGGCCGTGGGTGACATGCAGAGAAGTCTTTTTTAATAGTTCCAGCTCTGATATTTGTGTGTGCACATTCAGAGGGACATACGTGTGCATGTGAGTGTGTTTGTGCATGCATTTGTGTGTGAGTACATATGTGCTTGTGTGTGGTTGTGTGCATGGACAGGCTTGTGCTTGTGCGTGTGTGTGTTTGTGTGAGGGTGCATACTGTGCCCTTCACAGACATGCACACGTCCTGCAGCCTCCAATTTCTGAGGAAGAACTATCCCCGAGACTTCTCTCTTCCTTAGTACTGGGGAGTAAACCCACAGCCTTTGCGCTGAGCCAAAGTCCTTTTTTTATTTTGAAACAATCTGGACCCAAACCTGCGATCCTCCTTCCTGAGCCTCTTGGAGTGCTGGGATCACAGGAGTGCACCCCCACGCCCCGAGAGACTTTCCTTTTGACTGTGTTGTGTTCTCGGCAGTCGAGGGACACACAGGCCTGGAAAAGTGACTCTTGGTGCAGTGCCGTGGCCGCAGCCAGCAGTCTGCTTCTCCCGGCCCCTGGAAGACTCGGCCTCAGGAGGCGGCTCTGGCGCAGACACCCTGGCTCTACCCGTGCCGTAGAAGGGCTTGGACTTCCTCCTGCATCGCACCATCACCCTCAAACCCAGCGAGAACAACAAGAAAACCTGCTCCAATGGTAAAATGATGGATTTCCAATCATTATGTTTTTGTTGTATTTTTGAACAAACATTAAAATTTATCTCTGGGAACTGTTAAACAGCAAATGAACAAAACTCCTAACGGTCCTAATCTTTCTCCTTAATATGTTCACCAGAGGGTGCTGTGTTGTGGGTCTGACTGGGAATATTAACCATTCCAAAATACATTTAGGCTTCATTTTTTAAAAAAGGCAAAAATGCCTTACTGTAGATTTCTGCTTCCTCTAGAAGAAAAAACATGATACTGTTTTAAGCTGCAGCAGTGGGGGAAAAAACATGTGAAATATGTGATGTGGTGTTTTTACCAACTGTCTAAATAAAGGTTTAGTGAGTCACTATGGAAAACAGAAAATCTTTCTTTATTTTAAGAGCTGCAGTTTAAGAGTGTCTCTTCGTCTTCTTCTTCTTCATTTTTTTTTTTTAATGCAAAAGCTTCCCTTAAGTTTGCAATTTAAACATTGCCCATCTGCTAGATCCTGCCTGGTCTGAATTTACGACAAATCTGAGATTTCATTTTCCCCGAAAAATGTGCTTTAGAAATCTGCCCGTTTGGTCAGCAGTGTCTGTGCAGGAGGCAGAGATGGTACCAGCGCCGGGGTCCCCATCATCCACTCCCAGAGTGTTTGTCTCCTGCCT
This sequence comes from Dasyprocta punctata, assembly GCA_004363535.1. Lineage (NCBI taxonomy): Eukaryota > Metazoa > Chordata > Mammalia > Rodentia > Dasyproctidae > Dasyprocta > Dasyprocta punctata. Next base: position 121,308 of record RJWM01001621.1, on the reverse strand, counting down.
AAAAGAAGTTGGGCCACCGCCCTGGAGCACAAATACCAAGGGACACACAGGAAGGCCACATCCTGATGAGGACCACAAACTGCTTCCTGAAGTCCTAGAGGAGGCGCCCGCAGACCAGTGGCCTCAGGGTGCAGACCTGCGGGGAGTCGCTGTCCCCAGGCTGCCTGGTGACAGTGACTCCTTGCCTCGGGCTGCACCCCTCACAGCCTGGAAGTGGGCTTGCTTCATTTATTTATTTCCAGAGGAAAGCCAGGCTTTCCTTTCTCATCCAGATGTGTGCTCCAAAGGCTACAGCCGAAATGTCGCTGGCATATTATGCCGACTAAAGTTACACCTCAATTTTTTTTTTAATGAGGTAGAAACCATTGTCCCCACTTCCAAAATTATGTCCAAGTGTGAGCTTCAAAGGCCCAAGGAGTTTTCACAGCTTCCAACTTGTCTTTCTGTCTCAGGGTCCCGTTATTAATGAACTCATTCGCTTTCGTAAACACAACTGCACAAGTATTTCCAGCCACATCTATAAAACTATTTAATGCACTTTTGAAACAAGGGATCTAACAGCCGTAGTAATTGCAGTTTTACTAGACCTTTAAATGAGAAGCAGCCACTTACGAAGTTTTGATATGGTGAGCTGATTGGACAAGTTAAACACAAAGGCACAATTTATGGAGGCCGTGCAGCCCGTGTGCCCCGCGCCAGCCGCGCAGCTGGGTGCGGTGGGGAGAGGAAATCCTGTGAGGTGCTCAGCTTTACGCCACTTACAGGTTGCAAGTAGCAAAGAGAAAAATGCTGGATTTTACAAGAAAATAATATTCATAAATCTCCCGCAGTGACTTACAGTATAACTCAGAGCTGTCTTTGTTTTGCTGCTGCGATGAATTCAATTCTGTTGCCAGCGTAGAAACCATACGTGCAAAGCGCAAAGTGGAAACCACTCCCCCTGCATTTGGCAAGAATTTACAGTCAATTTGCAGCTGGACCCCCAGAACCGATTCGGAGGGGCCGTGCACCCAGTAGTCCCTGGAGCTGCGTTTTCTCTTCCTGCGGTGGAGCTGCTGGGGGCACGAGGGGACTCTCTGGAGCCTGCGAACTTGCGCCAGCTGCCTCTGTCCCTTCCCCGCGGACTGTCGTGCCTCACGCTGATCCCCTGAGGGAAATGGGTCCCAAGAGTGCTGTTCAGGCCTGGTTGCCTTCTCTCTTCCTGCTGATGTCAAAGAGGTGTCTATTTTCAGACAGAAAATGAGGACATGTGCTCATATCATGAACATTTTTATTCCCTCTAAATGATACATAGGTGCTAATTTTTTAATTGTTCTATTTTCAAAACATTGTAGCACTGTCACTTAGCAGTGGTCTGACCTCCCTCTTGGGTCAGGTCTTCCCCTGTGTGCCCAATGGCTGTGGCCACTCCAGGGGCTGAACGGCCGACCCTGGTGTGGCGCCTCCTCGGGTGGCCTCTTGATGGCCTCTCACGGAACGCTTAGGTGGTCCTTTCCCTGCAGCCTGCCTTTCATGTACCTGAAACCCCAGACCTCACTTCCTTCTGGACATTTCCCCGATGAGCTGGAGAGATGGCACTGTCATTCCCGAGTGACCAGTCCCTTGTCAGCATGTTACATGCTCTATTATCTGATTTGGTGGTTTCGAATCTTGGTTCTTTCACCTAGTTCACTTGGAAAAGTCCTGGGCTACTCTCTGTCATGTGTCTGGATGCTCGTGGGCAAAGCACCTGTCTTAGGATGCTCAACTCCTTGCAATGTTTTGTGATGATTTAAGGAAAGTCAAGCAGCCTTTTCCTTAACCACCTGGGGCTCCAACCGTACACCTATACACTGTCCAAGAAGCCCTTCTGGCAGGAGCTCCGGGAAGTGAGAAGGAAGCTTTCCTCGTAGAACCTGTTTCAAGATGTGGCTTTCACTAAGGGTCAGAGCTGGGGGCTGGAGAGTTTTTAGAGCCTCTCTGGGGTCACAGTTCAGTGTCGCCAGAAGGCAGCCTGCACAGATGCACAAAGGTGAGGGCTGTGTCCCTAAGGCTGGGGTTGGGGGATGTGCAAAGGGAGCCGGTTATCCTCTGGGCACGTTCCTGTGAAGATAACCGCGCTCTTGGCAGACACACCATGCACTCCGCCAGAGTCAGAAGAGGCTGCTGCAGAGGGGGACAGGAGAGAGCTGTGTCGCCGCCACGCGGAAGGTCACTTTCCTGTGATGGCCGAGCTCAGAGCAGGCAGCGCACAGGGCAAAGGGATGTCGCCTGCCTGTGGCCTCCGCGCGTGCTCCTGGAGTGTGAGTCCCGCCCCTGTGAAGGGTGACTGCAGCCTAATCATTTGCGTCCTGCCAGGGGAGGCCTCTGGGGACACAGGCAGTGCCCCTCATTCTCCTCCCAGCCCAGCCAGGGGAGAGGGGGCACAGGTCCTGGTGAACCTGTGTGATCTGCCAGAGTGGGTGTGTGCAAATGTGTGGGTGGTGTGTGGGTGTGAATGAGTGCTGTGTGTATACTTGTATGTGTGAATGTGTGTGTGAGAGAGACTGTGTGTGCCTGTGTCTGTGTGTACGAGTATGCGTCGTGTGTATGAATGACCATGGTGTGTCCACGTGTGAATTTGTGAGTGTGAGTGAGTGTGCATGTCTGTGTCCGGGTACGGATGTGTGGATGTGGGTTGCATACGTGTACTGTGGGGTGCAGCTGTGTGTGTCTGTGTGTCTCGTGTGTCCGGGGGTAGCAGACCCTGCTGCAGCGATGGGAATGCTCACCTCCTGTGCTTCAGCGGGCCAGGAAGCACCCAGGTCAGAAGCAGGCCCAGTTTCATGGGGTCTGTTCCCTTTCCCCAGGAATAGGTTCATTTTCTCCTGAGGCTGCGCACTGACTGCCTCCTGGCTCTGAAGCCCCAAGTCCCTCAGGCCTGGTCCGGAAGGAGGGGATTGAGAAGGTGACGGGCACGCTCCCCAAACCCACCTGCCCCAGGTCACCAAGCAGCCTGGTTCCCCACAGCGTGGCCTCCGTGGGCCCTGTGGTGATGGTCTTCCTGCTCTAAAGGACACTGCAGAGCCTGGCCCACTCCTGCCCCAGCCTGGAGGCAGCAGGGTGCAGCCCACCCCTGGGCCCCAGCGGATGGCAGCGTCCTGTGGAAGAGGCTGAAGAGGGTCCAGAAAGTGAATTTCAGGAGCTAAAGCAGCTGCAAGTGAGAAGGAAGAGGCTGCAGCTGAGAAGGAAGGCAGGCCTGTGCCTTGGACTTTCCTCCGGAGAGAGGAGAGGGCACAAGGTGAAGGAGCAGGGTGCTCAGGGCCTCCTGGCTGTGGGCCGAGCCCCAGGCCTAGGCCTGACTCTTGAAGGACTCTGTGTGCGTGTGTGCATGTGTGTGTGTGTGTGTGTGTGTGTGTGTGTGGTGTCCAGCACTGCTCTCAGAGTGTTTCAGCTGAGACTGTCACCTAAATGCGTGGACTCAGGCACAGTGGATGTCCCTCCATGGCACGCATGTCTCCGCCTGTCCTGCAGAGCACGTCCTGTTCTCCCAGAAAGCACCAACCTCCTAAACCCCTGCCCTCTCTCCATATCAGATGGGTTTTGTAGCTCTGGAGGCTCACACCAATACGGCACCTCAAACCAAAAGACACATACAGCTTGCAGTTTTTAATTCAAAAGGGGTTCCTTGGATTTGTTTGGCCCCTAGGGTGGTCAGCAAGATCTTTGCCTTTTTTGTTTGTTTTATTGTTACTTCTTTGAACTTTGTTGTTCCTTTATTGTTGCTTTGTTGTTGTTCCTTTACACTTGCTGTGTAACCCAGGCAGTCCTCAAACTCACAGCAGTTCCCCTGTCTCAGCCTCCCAAGTGCTGAGGTTACGGGCGTGCACCACCACATCCAGCTGGGTCTTTGCTTTTTAAACCTGATTTTCATGCTGCCTTAGGCCTGGAGGTGTTAAGGAAAGAGGCACTTTTAAATAGATGATTCACATGCATGCACGTGCACCTGGCAGCACGGGGAGCGGAGTTCAGACTAAAGGAATAGTTTCTGATAGAAGCAAAGTAAAGGGAGGCACACAGCCGCCACGTGTGAAAGTACGGCATTAATAATTAAGCCATGCGATCATTACCTCAGGATATTATTTCTTAAATATCTCTTGCAAAGGCAATATGATTACATATGAATGATATCAATTTTCTACCAACAAAAAAATCTGCAGAAATAGGAATTGAATTACACTGTCCAATTTGCTGTAAAGTTCACTGTATGTGAAGAAATTAATCAAAGCTACCACCACCCATTTTTATGGGAACATAAAATGATGTGAACTTCCATTTTTAATAAAGATGCATAGCACTTTTATGAAGACTGACTAATAACACTATAATGAACTGAAAAGCTACTGATATATTAAGAATGAAAATTTCGAGGAGTGTATTTACTGAGACTTTTTCATGGAAGGCAGTATTTCTCTGAAGTCTATTTGAATCATTATAAAGCAGAGGCGAAATTTCAAGGGAGAGCAAAGGATGCGTGCTGTGCAAATTCATCTTCAAGATGCGAAAATGCTGCCAAAACATGTGTTTGGAGAATGACATTCATGCTCCATTGACCTCAACGTGAGAGGCCACCTGGGCAAGCCGTGGCCGCTGCCTTTTCATTCTTCTCTTTCATCTCTTCACCCTTCAAGCAGCAGCGATCCACCAGGAATTCGGCCGGGAGCAGAGCTCCCCAGGAGACAGGAGGCTGGCAAGCGTCTGTTTGGTGGTGTCCTCAGTGTGGCTCTGTCCCACGCAGCCCCATCGCTGTCCCCGCCCCGGAGTGGAGGGCAGGGTGCAGGCACAGGAAGCGTAACACAAACGCTTTGTGCTGTTTTATAGTCTGCTCTGTGCTGCTATAACAGAGCACCACACCCTGGGTAATGTATGGAACAGAAATTTCTCTCTCACAGTTCTGAGGCCCGGGATTCCAGGGCTTGGGCAGATTTGGGGTCTAGCGAAGGCTACTCTTGGCTTTCAAGATGGTGCCTCGAGTGCCTCCTCTGGAGAGGACCAGGCCCGTGTCCTCCCATAGCCGAACTCGAAAGGCAAAAAGGACCAAGCTCTCTCAAGAAGCCGTTTCATGGCGGCATTAATCCACTCATGAGAGCTAACACCTCACAAAGGGCCCCAATTTTCAGCACTGTAGCTTGGGAATAAAGTTTCTAATGCATGAATTCAGGGGACACATTCAGGTCAGAGCAGACTGCTTTGCAAACATTTGTATCTTTGCGATGGTTCGTGTGTACCGTACCATTACCAACTCTAGGCAGTGGAAACAGCTTGTGTGGCTCCCCTGGCTAATTCTGAGATGTCTGCAAGATCGAAGTGCCACCATCACAGTGGGTCTGCAGTTCACCCAGGAAAGGCGTCTCCATGAAAGGTCGTCAGGGCCACAGCCAGAGTTGAAGGGAGCCTCAGAATCCCTCTGAAGTGGTCGAACAGCCAGTTTTAAAATACATAGCCAACATATTCTTTTTAGAATAAAGAAACCATGTGTACTATAAGAATTTGGAAATACAGAAAAATATGAAAGAGCATAACAATCATCTAAAATTTTCTGCCCCAGAGATAACATCTATAAAATCTAGATATATTTTCTTTCACACACACACACACACACACACACACACACTCATCTATGTATACAAACCCACATATATAGCTATTATCATTAAACAACCTCGTATTTTTCTTATTTTGTAAGTTTAACTTTCAATGGTTAGCTCATATTCATGGTTCAAAAACCAGAAACTGATTTCTGCCCTAACATTTGCGATGAGCATTTTCCTAGCCATTAACATTTCCTAAATGTGCTTTCTAACAGGTCCGACATGCAGCACGTACCGCGCGCTGCCCCGAGTCGCTCAGACCCCCTCCACGCTAACGTGTGCCGGTTCTCAGGGGCTGGGCAGCTGCGCACACGTCCGTCCTTCCTCTGATTGAGTCTGGTGACCTTCACTCCAGGGAGTCCATCTGCGTCCCGTGGGGAACACACCTGCCCCCATGCAGCTCCTGCCTCGGCCGCCAGCCCCACGGCCGCCTGGAATGGGGTCTCGGGGCTCCGCAGCCCGCAGCAGCCCCACACTGTCCTGCAGCCTCCGGACAGCACGCGTGTGCTGGGTTTGGAGTGGAGAGCAAGGACGTCAGTTCAGCCGAGGCAGCTCCCTCTCTCCGCCACACCCGGCCCTGCAAAGCACCAGGGCCGCTAACCCAAGACCACTTGCCATTCCGAGAGGCCCAGAGGTGATCGGAGCTCATCTCATTGCTCCAGGGAAAGTGAGTCCCAGGGAAGCTGAGGAGGCAGCCAGGCAGGACCGACCAGGGCTCCTGGACCCTGCGCTGCCCTCGGGCCCAGCCTCTCCCCTTCTGTGGGCTCAGCGCTCTTCTGCCAGCACAGGTGCGGCTCCTGCCCCAGCTGCGGGACACGCGTCCGCCTGCGCCCTGGCCCTGGCTCTGCTTTCTTCCGTCTCCGCACACTTGGCTTCCTGTCAGCTTTTCCTGTGAGCGTCCTTTCTCTGGGTCTCCTTCATATCCCCCATCGAGCAAGTGCCGTGTCCCCCCACCTACGTTGTCGTCAGCCCCTGTCTCTGTCTCTGTCTGTCTCTCTCTCATTTCCATCTCTCTGGCTCTGGCTCTGTGAACCGACATAAAATCTGTGACCTTCCTTGTTTTTGTGGTTTTCTCTTTTTTTGAGTGAAGAGATACTGTTTTGGGCCACATATATAATATAGTTAGAGTACTATAAGTAGCAAGTCTTCCTCTATTTTAAAAATTTTCATTGTAACATTTAAAAAAGAGAACCCGTCTCTGTGTTTCTGTTTATCTCCTTCTGCCTTGTTCTTTTTCTTTTTCCGCTCTTCTTCTCTGCCTCTGTCTCTGTGTTCCCTTCTCTGCTCCCTCTGTCTCCCTTTGTCTCTCTGTCCGTCTTAATGTCTCTTTGTCTCTCCAGTTGTATCTCTGCCCTCTTGCCCCTCACGTACTGTCACACTGGAAATTTTCTCTGCCCGATTCGTCCTCTCACCAGCCCCAAGCCTCCTGCCTATGATAAAATCCGCCTCATTCTTCACCTTCAAGTCTCCGCTCAAATGTCTCCCCCTCTGGGAAATCTTCCCTAACCTTTCCAAACAGAGGGACACGCTGTCTCCTCGGGGCCCAGTGGTCCCTGCTGGGGGCCGTTACTGCCGTAGGGGAGGCTCACAGCTCCTGGGGGCGGGGGGCTGATCAAGTCCAGCGAGTCCGGTAGATGACAGAGCTGGGTGCAAGCGGGGCAAGTGGGTGCTTCCCAAAGGCGCCTCCAGAAGCGACGTCCCTGCCCCAGGCGGCTCACGGCTCCTCGCCTGCGCTCTTTGCTGCCGCTGTGTGGAAGCTGTGCTTTGCAGTAGGGTTCTGGGCTCCAGTGCAGGCCCCCGCTGGCTGGGACACATGGAGTTTTGTTCTTCTTTATAATGGAAGCAAAAGTGGCCTCTGTGCCAGCCCAAACAGTGCTCAGAACGCTCTGTTGGGCGTGATCGTTGCTGTGATTGTTACTTATCAGCTCGTCTTGTGATAGACGGAGTAATGTCCCCAAAGCTGTCTACATCTCTGTGTCCAGAGCTTTCTTCCCCACCTCACAGGGCATAGCCTGGGGTATCTGCAGCTGGGACTCAGGCCTGGAGATGGAGAGACTGCCCCCAGATGTGCCGGAGTCACGTGGATCCTTGTAGGGAGAAGGCAACATGGCCCTGGGAGCTGAGGGCAGGGAGGAAGACGCCTCCAGCAGAGGAAGGAGCCACCTGCCAGGGCATGTGGAGACCAGAGCCCGGGAGGCCTCTGCAGGTGGAAGAGGGTTCTCCCCATAATCCTCCAGCAGGCACGCAGCCCTGCAAGCCCTCGCCAGCCTTTGAACCCAGAGGACATTGTCTGAAGCCACTGAGTTTGTGTTACTTTGTCACAGAGGTCACAGGCAGCCGTCCAGCCTTCCTGGCCACCAACGTGTGCTGGACTCGCACTGCCTGTAGAGCAGGTTCTGCCCTTCTTACCCTGCTCCTGGCCATGTTACCGCCAGCAGCTTCCGTCTCACCAGCTTCGTGGTGGTGAGAAAGGATATTTGGAATCAAGGCTCCCCAGAAATCCAGAAGCATGAGTCAAACCCCTCTGCCACCCTCAGTGCGTGATCCAGCCGGACTGGACGGCCTTCCTGAGAGCTTTGGGCCTCCCTGTCTTGAGCATCCCCACTTGGGGCTGTGTCCTCTAGGACCCTCATCTGCCCTTCAGCCCTCAAGATCCCACCTGGACATGCTGGGCCTGGGTTCCTTTCCGTGGGGCCTGTTTGGTGGCTACCTCCAAACACACCTGTGGCTGCACTCTCGGCAGGATGCCCAGTGAAAGAGTTGCCGGGTGGTTGCCTGACTCAATCAAGATGGGACTCAGTGAAGGTCTGTCCTTACACATACCTCTCTGAGACGGGAAAGAAGTGAGGAGTCACAGCGCAGGCGATGAGCTCATTCCTGCAGCTGGAGGCGGTGCACATTGTTACTTTCCACTGGTCTAAAATTACTGGCCTCAACCTCACGACGATTTCCTGCCTCAGCCTCCCAAGTGCTGGGATTGCAGGCATGCATCCTCAGGTCCAGCCTGATTCTAGAATTATTGGGATTTTCCCCAACATGTGTTACTCTGTAATACTAATTTTCAGAATTAGAAATTTCTTTAAAATGACAGGGAAAAAGCAGGCTTTAGAGGACCCACCAAGAATGATCTGCTCTTCAAAGACTCATTTTAAACTCTGAGCCCAGGCAGAGACCACTCTTCCCATGCAGGAGAGAATGAGTTAAAAAGCTAACTGCTATGCTGTAAACGATTTAAATTAATGATTGATTCTCTGAAAGGCAGTGCAGGATCTATCATTGGCGTGATAAGCGGCGCGGAGTCCTCTATCTGCATATAGCCGTGTAGTCCTGCAATATCTGGCAGTGAATATGAAAAAAAATCAATTTTTCCTAGTTTCAAGCGTATCTCCTGAGTCTGAGATATGTCTTGCTTGTTTTTCAAATATCGTAACAAGTAATTCAGCTCCCTTCCCAGGGAGGCTCTGTGGACAGGGTACCTGTTGGCGCTAATCCTCATTTCAAAATACAACCCTTCCCCAAAAGGCACCCGCTCCCCGAGGAGGCGATGGGCTGGGATCTGTGAGTTTGGCGGTAATTACCCTTGGTTCCTACCACGACATTTGCATTTTTAATGAAAACTCCTCCTCACCAGCGGAGTATTCTGCTGGATCCTCTTCTGTCCCTGCTGGCGGTGGAACGCAGGCCCTTTCCAGGATGCGCCCCATGCAGGCGGGTGCCCCTGGGGAGAGGGCTGCTGCGGCGCCTCCTCATTTTGGCTGAGTCAATACACAGCTTTCACAAAAGCAGGTCCTTTCTTTCCCTTTTCGAAGCAATTATTTCTGCAGAGCCTTATGTTGACTGGGCGGGGAAGTGAGCATGTTTTGTTCATCAGTGTGTGGTTTGAGAAACACAATCCTACTTGAGCTGGCCAGAGCCCCTTCTCGTTCTCTGCCTTCCTTCCAGGGTCACATTCCTCAGAGCTCGGAGGATGGATCTTCTCAGAGCGGAAGCACGAGGTCGGGGCTTGGAGTAGATGGACCCTCCACCACCAGCAGCAGCAGCATGGAAAGGGCCAACTCCTTGGGTGGACAAAGGCGACGTTTCTATTTGCTTTTCCAACAGGCCAAGGGGTTACTCTCTCGGCCTAGCGGTGACCGAGAAACTGGGACTAAACGTGCTTCTGAAGAAAGCCTGGCCGAGGGCAGGGCCTGAGCTGCAGCGAGCACAGGGCACCGGGGGAGGTGGCAGGGGCTGGGGGCCCTCTGCGTGGGGCACCGCGGGGGATGGCAGGGGCCGCGGGCCCACTGCACTGGGCCCTCTGCGTGGGGTGCACCCTGAGGCCTATGCCATGCTCACTGCAGCTCCACACCCCCGCCCCGCGCATCCCCGGGCGTCCTGGCGTGCAGGCAGGCAGGGCCGAAGCTGAGGGCATGGCTGGGTTTGAGGCTTAGAGCGTTTTCCCCCAGAATATTCCGGTGCCTGAATTCCAGCCTTGGGGGCTGTCATCGTCCCCGCAAGCAGAGAGGAAGGGAAGGCACCAAGGCCACCCATCCCTGAGGGCTTGGCTTGCGGGTAAGGGCATCACATGAGTGCTGGTCCGCATCCCAGCTGGGGGCAGGGCCTTCTTCCCCTCGGCCCCCTGCGTGCCCGCCCCGGCCAGGCTGCTGCTTTTGCGGTCCCCGCCCTCTGCTAACACTGGGTGCTGCTGGCTTCCACTGCACAAGTCCTCCAAGGGGTCGCCCATTCCCTCCGTCTCGGGCGCCCCAGACCGGGGATCCCCGAGGGCCTGCCCGGGCCTCACGTCTCCGTGCCTTCCTTCCCTCATCCGGCCCGCAGACGTTCACTGCCCAGCTTCTGTCCCGGGGGCCTGGCGCCTGGTGGGTACTCAGTCCCCATTTGCTGAATCAGTGAATGAGAGGAATAGAATTGTAGAGTTTGAGAACTTCCGAACCTCCCAAATGATTTCCCTCAAACCTAACCCAACACTGGTGATTTAAAGAAGGGTAAGTAGTGGCCCAGCAAAGCTAGTAGTTGAGTCCTGTGACGTAAAACCTTTACCTGAGATTATGTCTTCATGTGCATTGGCTGCGTGTGTTTTATGCTATGCAAGCTTTTGGTGTTTTATCATACGTGGTATCTTTGAAGAAAACTTATTTCTATTTGGTGTTGCTTATAAACAAGAGTGGAATTTATTTTAATGTGTTTATCTGGATCCAGTAGCTTTGTTACATTCTCTTCATATTCTGAGAGTTAATCTGCAGATTCTTTTAGAATTTTTTTTTAAAGTATACAATCAAGTAGTCTGTGAGTAAAGACAGTAATGGAATTCTAGTTCGGCAATTAAGGGTTTTTTTTTTAGCACTTTAGAGATGTTAATTAATTCCTTGTTTTCTAGATTCCATAATTTTTGTTGAGAAAGCAACTGTCAGTAATAATTTTGCAACTTTGAGCATAATGTACCTGTTTAATGTATCTGTTTTAAGATTTTCTGTCTGTCTGGGATTTTTAGCAGTTCTGGTATAATGAATCTGGTGTGGCTGTTTTGGGGTTATCCTGCTTGAGTTTCATAGTGCTTCATGAGTATATAGCTTTGTGTCTTTCATCTTTTGGGAAAACGGCTAATCATTACCTATTCAAGTATCATTAGGCTCCTTTCTCCTTTTCTGAGGCTGTATCTGTGCACACATTAGGCTATGCACTGGGTCCTGTGCGTCTTTTATTCTCTTTACTATGTTTTCATTATATTTGCTCGTGGATATTTAGTCTGACTTGTTCTGTTCATTTATCTTCTCCATGACTAACCTTCTTTTCTTCCCAAATCCAGCATTCTGTTAGGCCCATCAGTAAATTTGATCCCCCCTCCCATCTCTAGTTTTTACTTAACTTCTTCACATGGGTTCTGATTCTCTGAGGAGATGCTCTACACTGTGATCTGTTTTCTTGAGTATATTAATCATAGATCCTTCAGAGTATGGAAACGACAACTTCAATGTGATTAGGTAAGGCCATCTATTTGTCTATTTCTATTGTCTTTTTTCGTTTAGTTTTGTTCTTGATATACTTAGCGATTTATTTTTATTTATTTATTTTTTTACTGAATAACGCACACAGTGTGTGAGATGGTGCATGGCCAGCCCTGTCCTCTGGTTGTCAGGGTGGGGGCTGCAACCTCAGCCCGGCCATGGAGGAGCCTTTTCTAGCTGGAGCCACAAGTTTTATATCTTCCTAATTTTTTCACTTCTGTTCCAAGGGTATAGTTTTCCAAAAGGCCCAAATCGGAGCCCATGTATTTATTAGGGTCTCTTTCTCTTTGTGAATGAAGAAATCTAATTGTTTCTTCTTGGCCAAAAATTGTGGTCTGTGTTATACTCAGTTGCTATTTAGTTTTTCAACTTCCTGTCCCACACAACTTGAGAATTCAGCAAATGCTTCACGCGGAGAACCATGAACGCCTCACCCTTGCTTTGGGGGATTTCAGTCCTATTCATTGTCCATGAGATTCAACTTCGCCTCGCTGACCTGTGAAGTTACAGTCTCTGGTGGCTTCAGTGTCTCTTAGCCCCATGCCCTGCGCAAATTCCCAGATGCGGCTTCGGATCAGGATTCTGCAGCTTCCCAGAGGGAAAGGGAAACTCAAGATCAGCTCACTTCTCTGAAGTTTGCTTCTCCAAGGAGCTAGGCCCACAAATTCTGCTTCTGTCAACAGCACTCCAGTGCCTTTTAAAGAAACAGTTATAGGTGGAGTATTCCCATGCCCCTTACAGTTCCCTTATGACTATCAATAACTTATGTATATATCTATCATCTATTTATAACCTACCAATATCTATCATCTATCCCTCTATCATTTATCAATTATCAGTCTATCATGTATCTGTCATCTATCATTTATCAACTATGCATCTATCACCTGTCAATCATCTATTATTTATCCAGCATTTATCATCTATCAATAATCTGCTGCCATTCATTTAACCTTTATCATCTATCTTTTGTCTCTCTCTTATCTACCTATTGTATCAACTACTAACTATTCGTTATCCATCTGTCAACCACCTCTCACCTATCTATTTATCATCTACGGCCCATCTATCCATCTATCTATGCACAAATTAGCCAGTCTTTCTTGGCAGAAATGTGGAGGCCCCGAGTGAGGCTCTTGTGCTCCTTGTTGATAGATTCCTTTCCATGTTTCATTAGATGGTCAGCTAGCTGTTGAGTGTGAGTTGGAGACAGAAGAAACCCCACACAGATAAACTAGTCTCTTCCCAAGTTCCTTCCAGAGAGCGAAAGTCATCCTCAACACTGCTCCAACAGACAAAAGCCTGTTTGTGTGAGTCTGAGAACGCGGACACTTGGCTATCTCTCCTAATGATTTAGCACACAGAATTGTTCATTCAGAGCCCTCGGGAGTCATGCAGTCAAGCAACCAGGTGACACTTTTAACCTAGCATTTCCTACTCCTATTTGATCGTGAAACTCTTCTGTCTCATGCACTCAGCACCATCACAACCCACTCTGAGGAGTATGATGAACACTACAGCTGCCTCGGCATCCAGAGGAAACCTGGACAGTGCACACCTGTCATTGGAAGTGGCAGAAACTTGGACTCTGGGAACGTGAGAATGCTTAGATAGGTTCCCCAGTGTGAGGAGGTGAGCCACCAATGAGCAGCCTGGGTCTTCTGATCCAACACAGGGAGGAAGGGTAAAGAGGACACGGTACGTAAGACCAGAATGTAGGTAGTACCTGGACTGCTTCACGGATCTCCCAGTGCAGTGGGGAGTTAATGGTCATAATGATACTGGTTGCAAATTATCCTCAGGCAGCACCTTTCCGGTATCTTTGCATGGATTTCTCTCATTCATTCTGAGATACTGCAGGCACAGCTTTGAGCAGGGCATCTGGCATTTAATAGGTAATCAATGAATGTTAAATATCAGTTTAGTTTCTAAATATTCATGATAACTTCCCAGCCCATAAAAATCACTTTTCTTCTTTAATCTCCTCTATCGAGAGTGATACCTTTAATGTCATATCTGACACCTTTCACTCTCTCATCCCTAAGTTAAAATGAACATTTTACACAACTCTTATCAATATGCTTCCCTAAGGATCTCTGGACTAATTCTTTTTCTCCTGGTCTCCTTGAACCATCCATTATTATTATTACAAAGAAGCATGGAGGCTGGAAATTTACTATTAAATTAGAAAAGTAGCCATTGATTAGCTTTCCTGTGACCCGCATACACATTATTTTATTAATTAGGCCCTAGAAAATCTAAAGGACACATCCAGGGAAACAACAGGGCAATGCTGAGGAGGAAATGAACATGTTCACGACTGTTAAGACAAGATGCTTGGATAAGGTCAGCGGGGCTTTAAACCGCAAGTTGTGCTGTTTTATGAGATGCTCTCTCGTGCATCAGATTACGGTTATGTCTTTGGTGCTGTCTTCCCTGCTCATACAGCACCCTCTGCATCCCAGGCCCTGTCCTGCAGTGACCAACATGGACAGTCTGCCTCTCTGTGCTCAAACTCTATCCAGGGAGATGAGCAATAGACAAGATGGCACAGTGCGTAGTTTTGGATGGTGACAGAGTAAAGAGGAAGGGAAGTGGTGTGGTTTTATTCATTTATTTGTTATGGTGCTAGGACTTGAATGCAGGACTTTCATATTGAGCTATATCGCTAGCCCTTTCTTTAGTTTTTCTGTTTTTTTGTCTGTTAGTTTGTTTTGTTTTGACTCAGGTTCTCCCTAAGTTGTTAAATTGCCCAAATTGGACTCAAACTTGCCATTCTCCTGCCTCAGCCTCTCCCTGTGCTGGGATTACAGGTGTTTGCTATGCCAAGCTGGGGGTGAGGTTTTAAAGGAAGCTGGAAGAGGCCCCTTTGTGAATCACTAAGGAAACTTGAGGCCTTCCACAGTCAGGGAAGAATGGGGGTCAAGTGCTGGCCTATTTGCCCCGTGGCAATGAGGGCTATGAAGCCTGGAGTTGTCCTCTTCCCAACTCTGCATCGGGCCACAGGGGCCCCAGAGGTAGAAGACTAACCCCAGGGATGTTGGAAAGCACTATAAATCAAGTGCCACCCTGCTTTGCTGCCTGCACACCCCACCCAACCCAGATCTTGTCTGGCCAGGGCACAATGTACAACGATGGGGAGAGAGCAGGATATTAGGTCATAGAGGTGGTCAGGCACCAATTGTGTGTTCCTACAGGCCATTTGTGGAAGGTAGGATGATAGACCCATAATATGCCTTCATCCTAATCCCCAAATGGGTGCTGATGGCCCCTTAAATCCAACAGGAGCGTCACAGATGTTTTTATGGACCTTGAGAGTATGTGGGACCATCTGGTGGGCACAGTGAGTGGAAGAGGGAGGCAGGAGGGTCAGAGGGATGTGATCATGGAAGAAAGGGTTGTAGAGATGGGAGACCACATGCCTAGGACTGTGGGTGGCCCCAGGGGGCTGGGAAAGGTAAGAAACCAATGTTTCCTACAGCCTCCAGAGGAAGCACAATCTTGCCAACTCTGAGGGACACGAACGGGGCTGTAAGAAAGTAAATCTGTGTTGTTTGAGACTTTGGGCTTGTGGCCATCTGTTACAGTAGCAGCTGGAAACTAATGAAGCTCTAGAAGAACTTGGGCTTTTTCCTCAAGACAGGTGGGAGGGCTTCAGAGAGATCTGAGAGAGAACTGATATAGTCTGACATAGTTAACAGACTCTGGGTGACATTCAGAGGCTAGAGTGAGGGAGGTGAGAAGGAAGAATGTGAGATCAGGGACAGGATGCCGGGTGTTAGGACAGGTCAGCTGAGATGCTCCAGCGCAGGAACTGTTTGCAAGGAAGAAGCAGCTTCACTGTCTTTGAAGGCAGGGCCATTTGGAATTTGCTAAGAGAATGGTTGGGTTGTGCAAGAAACAGGGAAGTCGAAGATGTCCCCAAGATTTTGTTCTGAATCAGAACAGACGTGGCTTTGACTGAGAAGGAAAGACAGCAGCACATCAGGTCTGCAGGCTGGGCAGGCATGGGAGGGCTGGAGGCCTGTTTACATTTAAATGTTGAAAAGGGTCTGGAGGTGTGATAGCTACCTTTCTGTTGCTGAAACAAAATACCTGAGATATGTAACTTAAAGAGGAAAGATTTACTTTGGCTCTTGGTTTCAGGGGATTTAGTCCACAGTTGGTGGGCGCCATTGTTTTGCGGCATATGGCAAGGCAGAAACATTATAGTGGAGGGGTGTGACCGAGGAAAGCTACTGACCTCACGGCTGCCAGAAGATAGGGTACGAGGGAACGAGCAGACAAGAAGGGACTGGGAACAGGAATGCCCTTAAGAGGTGTGTCCTCAGTGGCTTACTTCCTCCAGCTGGGCCCCACCTCTTTTTTTTCTAAGATAATAAAACAACACAAAACAGAGCAAAGCAAATCAGAGCAGAACAATGCAAGCAACACGGGACTTCAAAGCAAGACAACAGGAAATCAACAGCAGCTGCTGTAATGTCTCTTGTTTTCTCCAAAATAGCTGTCATACCTTCGCACCTAGTGAAACCAAATAATAGAAAACAGGCTAAAACCAGTCAAAACAAAAGAATGAAAGCATTACAGGACTTCAAAGCAAGATAACAGAAAATGAACAATGGTTACTATAATGTCTCATTTTCTTCAAAACAGCCATCCATACCATCACACATAATAAAATCAAACAAAACAAAACAGAATAAAACAAATTAAATGAAAAAATGAAAGCACTATAGGACTTCAAAATAAGATAATAAGAAACCAATTATTGTTACCTGGTTATACATCCTGTTATGGTTATATATCCTGTTATCTTCAAAATAGATGCCCATACCATCAGACACAGTAAAATCTAACAAAACCAAACCAAACAAAATTATGAAAATGATACAAGAGTTCAAGACAAGACAATAAGAAATTATCAGTGGTTACCACCTTCCCCTCCTAGGTGTTTCCTCCCCTATCATTTTCATAATATCTATTGTGCTTTTTGGATCCCACTAACTCCTCCTGGCTTTTTTTGTTTGTTTGTTTTTGTTTTTTTGCAAGGGTTCACCCATATGAGTTCAAACGATTTCACCCACAAACATGATCTCCAGTTTCATCCATTTACCTACAAGAGCCTCAAAATTATCCTACTTTATAGCGTTAAGTGTGTTTCTTGTATACAGTATATTGATGGATCTTGTTTCTATATCTACTCTCCTTGGATTTCTTTTTATTGGTGAATTGAGGCCATCTACATTAATGGTTACAACTGGCATGCATTGCTTCATCTATGCCATGCTATCCTCCTGCTGTTGGCCTTCCCCTTATCCCTTCATTTAGTTGCCTGTTTGGCAGTCCTGCTCTGCTGCTGTTCCTGGAACCATGGTCATCTTTATCTCTCTCTAGAATATCCTTCAGCACTCTCTGTAGGGTTGGTTTGGTGGTCATGAATTCCTTCTGTTGTTCTTTATCGTGGAAATATCTTATTTTTCCATCAATTTTGAAAGATAGTTTTGTAGAGTACATCAATCTGGGTTGGAAGCCATTTTCTTTCTGGATTTGAAACACTTCTTTCCAAACTCTTCTTGACTTGATGGTTTGTGTTGACAGGACTGCCATGATTCTGATTGTTTTTCCTTTATAGGTGATCTGTTTCTTTTCTCTAACAGCTTTTAATATTCTGTTCTTGTGCTGAATTTCTGGGATCTTGATGTGTGTGGATTTATTTTGGTTATGGCTAGTTGGAATCCTATATGCCTTGCTTATCTGTGTGCCACATCCTTTTCCCATGTTTGGGAAGTTTTCTGCTATTACTTCTGTAAATAGCCTTTTTATTTCATTTGCGTTGATCCCTGCTACTTCACCGATACCTATCACTCTTTAATTATTTTGCTTTGCAGCATCTTGCAGCTGTTGAATTGTCATTTCCTGGTTCCTTATTATTTTTAACGGATCTCTTCTTTCATGATCTCTAGCTGTGATCCTGTCCTCAAGGTCTGAAAGTCTACCTTCAGTCTCTTTCAAGTGGTTTTGCCAGCTTTCAATAGACTTTTTAATTTCCTAGATATCTCTTTGAATGTGTTTCATGCACTGTAATTCCTTTCTATATTGTTCCTTCAAGGTTTCCGTCATTTTCCTATGCTCCTCTTTTTTTTATCTATGTCTTCCTTAGATATGCCCTGCAATTCTTTCATTGTGTTTGTGATTTCTTCTTTTACCTGAGACATTATTTCTGATCTGGTTACTTTTGCAGTCTCATGAAGTTGTTTCTTTACTTCAGTTGCCATCTTCTCAGAGATTTCAGGTGCTTGACTTTCATTTTCTTCCATGACTGTATCTCCCAGGCTTGTTCTGTGTGGACTGGAGGTCTGAGATTGCCTTTTGCTCCTTCATCTTGACATTCTCCTCGGTTCCTCCCAATAAGCCATCTGTAGGCTCCCAGGCACTTCCCACATTGGCTGTCCCTCCATGGTGTAGGGGAATGGGACAGGCATCTGGGTTTCTCTGACCCCAGGTTCCCAGGGAGGTAGCAGGGCATGGGGTGGGTTTCTCCACACCCATGCAGCTACACTGAGGTTTCTGTGATGGCCAGGGGTGCATGTTGGTGGGGCTGCTTCCTCTCTCAGCCTGAGTGTTTACACTGAGACTCCAGCAATGGTGGCAGGCACACAGGGGTATATCTGTCTGATTCTCCCAGTGGGCGCTGGCTGCCCAAAGGAAGTTGGCCTGCGGGTGCCCAGGGCTTGCCCAGCTGCATGTTTCTGCTCATCCTAGCTTCCTACAGGTGGCAAGCCTTCCCATGGCAGCAGCTGGCAAGCAGAAGCTGGGTCTTCTGTGCCCCATCTCTTAACATAATAGTCCATTCAGCTCTCAACTCATCATCAGGCAAATCCATTCATGAGGTCAGTGCCTCATGATCCAGTCACTTCTGTGCACCCCACTTCTAAACATTGCTGTACTGGGGATCAAGCCCTAAACACAAAAGTTGCTTGGAGAACACTTCTTATTTATTTATTTTATTTATTTATTTTTTTGGAGGCACCGGGGATTGAACTCACAACCTCGCACCTGCCAGGGCAGGTGCTTAAGTCACTGAGCCAAACTCCCAGCCCTGGTTTTTTGAGGCAGGGTTGCACTATGTAGCTCAGGCCGGCCTTGCGCTTGCGTTGTAGCCCAAGCCAGCCTCAAACTCACAATGCTCTGCCTACCTCAGCCTCCCGAGTGCTGGGATTAAAGGTGTGCGCCACCACACCCGGCTCAAACACTTCATGTTTAAGCCAGAAACACCACCTACTAGGTAGATGTGCCCACCAGGAGAAATGGGACCATGGACCACTTTTTTCAAGGGGTGGGAGCATGATGCCACCTGGTCTCAAATCCCTGCTTTAACACATGAAAACAACTCCCGGGGTCTCCCATGGGCCCCCAGTCCAGGAGCTGCTTAATGTAAGGTGAGTTTGCCCTGCTCAGTGCCACTGAATGAGCTGCCTCTGAGTCTCAGGTTGGTGCTGCATGTTGGCTAAGAGTTGGCAGGAGGACTATAACCAAGACCAAGTAAATTGGCTAAGCATCAGATCTGGGTTGGGTCTAGTGTGGTGCCCTGAAGGTCAGTGCTGAGTCTGGCTTTGTTTAACATCTTTGTTAATTATCTGCAGGAGAAGATAAAGACTTGTTAATTAAATTCACAGGTTGTACAAAATTGGGAGGTGTTGAGAAGACCAGTGAGGACAGAGAAATCATTTAAAGAGCCCAGAAATATGGACAAGAAATACAATGAGATCTGGTATGGAAAACTGCAGGAGGATTTAGCTACAGGATGTTAATCCAAAGCATTGGAATTCAATGGGCAGTAACAGCCAGCAAAGTAGAAATGTTAAAAAGGTCTATGAGTAATGGTGGACAACAAATTAATTATTATTCTAGTGTGCAATTCAGCAGGAAAGTAGTCTGGGACGATTTTCCCCACACTTACAGGCCTCATTTGCCTGGGATAGGAACTCATAACCTTTCTTTCTGTCTGCACATATATACGTATGCACACACACACGTGCATATACACCCTTCAGCCTACGGTGTCCAGAATGTCCCTGTGGCCAACGTGACTCAAGAGTAGAGAGGGTCAGAGGCCAGATGAGTCCTCCTACTGCTTCCATGAGCTCTCTCTTTTTAGGGGGAGGAAATGCCGTGAGCTTCCTCTGGCCTTTCCATGAGCATGGGTGGATTTGATCTCAAGGAGAAGCTGTAGGGGGGCTCCATAATCCCGCAGATCAGGACAGGTTGTGCTGGCTGGGGCCATTCGCTGTGGTCCTCACCTCTCAGCTCTGCTGTGACCTTCAGGAAGATGATGATGTCAATGACAAAAGTTACCACAGCTGCTATTTCAAGGCCAGACCTTGTATTAAATACTTGATAGATGCTATCATAAACATTCATGTTTGCAGGAGACTGAGGAGATAAGACTATTCTCATCCCTCTCTTCATGTAGCAATGCTGAGGAGAAGCTCAAGGTCCCATGCTGGAGAGCTGGTGGGGCTGCAGACTTGAACTTCAGTGTCAGCAGTCACCACCACAACAGGACACAACCTCCAGAGGTGGAAATGATGGGATAGGAGTTTTCTTGCCATTTCATCCCATTTAATCATGGCATGGTAAGTAATTATTGTGTGTTGATCTCAGCTGTAGATAATGGTATCCAATAGTGCTGGACAAGAGTAATGTTGCCTTCAAATTTGACACTCAAAACTCCAGACTGTGACCTGATGTAGAAATAAAGTCCTTGTATATCTAACAAGTTAGGACAAGGCCATTCTGGAGTAGGGTAGGTCTTCATTCCAAGCACTGGTGTTCTTAATAAGCGCGTTAGCTTTCTGTCATTGTGACAAAATACTTGAGACAAACAATTTAAATGAGGAAGTTTTTTTTTTTTTTTGATTCACAGTTTCTGGGGTTTCAGTCCATGGTCATTTGGCTCTGT
Source organism: Dasyprocta punctata (assembly GCA_004363535.1). Classification (NCBI taxonomy): domain Eukaryota; kingdom Metazoa; phylum Chordata; class Mammalia; order Rodentia; family Dasyproctidae; genus Dasyprocta; species Dasyprocta punctata. Next base: position 100,735 of record RJWM01001621.1, on the reverse strand, counting down.
TGTTTCTGGGCTTGTGGTGAGGCAAAGTGGCATAGAAGGTAGCATGATGTAGAGCACTTTCCTTGCTTCCCACTGGATTTATAGCAACCTTTCCCAGTCTTGTGTCCCTGCCCTAAATTTGACCTTGACCTCAACTCAATTCATGTTTGCATCAGAAGCAGGATGATTTTTCTAAAGTGAAAATCTACTCAGTTTAAAATACCAGTTTAAAATCCTCTAAAAGTTCATCTCCTATCACCTTTGAAATTCACTCCACCTGGATCCTGGGTGAAAAGATGAAGCTCTGTCTGACTGTCACCAACTGGCATGTGGGGTGGCAAGGAATGACTGTGCACCAAGATACGTGCACCCCGAGCCCCCAGTACAGGCTGCAAGACCACCTAAGACTTTGGGGGAAGGTAGTTTTGAGCTGTGTTAAGGGGAACAAAACTCATCAAGGCTGCGGCAGCTTGGTGTGTGCTGGCAACCCCAGTAAAAGGGATCTAATGAGAGGAGAGATGAGCCTGAAGGTTTTCAGGGCCAACTGTGCAGGCTGTGGAGCTAAGCAAGGATGTTGGCCTCCCTTATCTTTTTGTGGGAGGCAGGGAAGCACTCTGAGCCTTCTAAGAGGAGGGTGTGGGACTGGCCAGATGCTATTTCAGAAGACGCACCTGCAGCATGGACAAGGCTAGGGGCACAGTTCATGGGACTCAGGAGCTCCTTCATTCACCGAAGATCCCTGCAAGGGTGCCAGGGGCGGCAAAGCCGGTGCTACAGAAGGATACAGAGTGAGCGAGGCAACCGCACAGCCCACGGCAATGCATGAAGACCGAGGGCCGTGGGGGAAAGCCGGAGAGAGGAACTGAGGCAGACACCACGGGAGGAAGGTACCTACCTCTTTCTTTCTTGGTCTCTCGTGACTGACAGTACGTTTTCTTGACTATTTAATGTCATTGTGGGATGAAAAATTTAAAACGTACAGTGCTGGTATGAGCGTTATTCATTTTCCATCCTGAAATGCTTGTGTTAAATGCAAATATGAGGGGACTTAACCTGATGGAGAATCACCAAAACGACACTCTTCTTATTTCATAGTTTGTGCACACAAGGGACGCGGGCCCTTTGGTGTCCACTGAAGCGACCGGAACCCCGCAGACCGTGCCCTCCAGCGCGTTTCCTCACTTCCTGGCCTCATGCGTCCCATCGACACTCTTTCCTGCTGGTCCTGGCTTGTGGGCAAGGACGGGAAGGACAGGAGCACTTACGCATGCAGCATCGTCTTCAGCTCCTTGACCGTGCACGCCTTCTCTCTGGGCCCAGTCCTGGTCGTGTCTGTGGGGCTCCCTGACCCTCGTCACATGGTTGCTCAGACACTCGTGGGGCGTCACTGGTACCCGGGGCAGGCAGGAAGGCCCACGATGGCGCAGTGCACGTGCAGGCTCTGCCCACTGCTCTGTTGAGCGTCAGGTGCAAAATACATCTAAAGACAAAATTATCAAGAATTTCAAAACAGCCAGCAAGCACCAAACCAAACGAAGAGAACATTAAACCAAGCATGGGGACCTGTGTGGCAGCACGTGGCACCCCCAAAGCTGCCGGGGCAGTCTGAGTGTCTCCAGCTGGGTCTAGCCTGGATGGACTGGGAGGCGCCAGTTTCAGTGATGATGGGAAAGTTTTCCAAGCCCAGGTCTTGTGTTGCACAATCCGCAGGCCACTCCCAGTTCACCACCCAGCCCCTCCCCCCCCACAGCCCACCTGTTCTCCAGATTCAGTCCCAATCTCCGTGCTCCAGGAGGCTGCCAGACAGACCCAGCTGCTCCTGCCTCCACCTCCCCATCACTCTCCTCGACCTGGATGCATGGCCTTTGCCCCACGCACCTGTGTCTCTGGTCTGTCCCTGAGTGGGTAACCGGTCCCCTTCATCAGGACCGAGTGGCCATCTCGCAGCCATGCGTAGCGCTGCCCTGAGCACATGGGATCTGGAGAACATGCTTAGCCGCCCTGAAACTGGTCCCACATTCACTCAGAGGAGGGTGGCGAGTCGCAGGTGGAGAAGTCCCCATGAGACTGGGCCTGTGGCCACGTGAAGGAGTGGATGGAGAAGGGCAGCAGCTTTGCTATCAGAGGCTCCACAGGGCAGCCCATGTGGGAAGTGGGCAGGGCTCAGGGCCACCACCGATCCTACTTCCCCTTTCCAGAGACGCAGCAGCCGCAGAGCCAGGAGGCCCCGTGGCAGGGGACCTTGTTCCGTAGCCACAGCCTGCTCCAAGGTCCTGGCAGCCTGACCAGGGGGCGGGAAAAGCCTGGGGAGAAACTGTTTGATTATCCACTTTTTTTTTTCACAGTTGCAGCAATTTTAGGCGACACTTGCCTGCAGCTCCCGGGTGTTCACTTCATGTGTGTATTCTTCCTTTTTATTGTTGTTTGCGTCTGATTTCATGGATGTATCTCAATCCCAGCCACCCTGCACTAAGTAGGAAAACGCAAACCGTCTTGTAATTCCTTGAAACTGTTTCTTACAAAGATTGAGAAGCGGGGCCGGGAAGACTGCAGTATCTTAGAAGGAACACAAATACATTTTATTGAGGAATACCAGCGTTAGAGAGAGAACAAAAGGACGAAAGCAGCGAACAGATGGGTGGGTGTTCAGCGAAGGCGCATGATCTATGTGAACGGTGCGGGCGGGGCCCCCCCTTTGTTGTTTCTCATGCATCAGGGTATGATATGATGTGATATGACAGAACATGTCAAAAATTTAGGGGAAAATAAAACCCTGGTTTTTTTTTTTGAAACATCAAACTATTGCTATCAATAGGAACAGCAACTGTTCAAAAATTTGTTTCAGAACTGCCAAGAAGTGAACGTTCATGGAAAAAAAAAAGTATTTTTCCCTGCTGTTTGCAAGGTGGACACAAATGCAAACGGTAGGAGGTTGACAACTTGACACATGTCTAATAAATCTAAAGCATAAAAAGTCAACAATTCACTGTTCAAGAAAGCATCACCAGAATAAAAAGTGCTACGCAAAGAAAGAATAACCATTAAAAAATAGATTTTCTGAATTCAGTAAGTAATTTAGCCCTTGGAGCGCCAGCCTTCAAAACAAGGAAGCTTTTTCTTTCTCCTTTTACAAGACAGAGAGACAGAGAGGAGGCAGCGTGCAGCTCTGAAGGGGTGGGGGGCTGCTGCATTCGAAATGAACCAGGTGAAAACCAGCATCCATCCAGCAGATGTGAGGCTCCCGAGGCTGGTGACCAGGTCAGGGTGCGGAGCCTTTCACATCCTGGCCGCTCTACAGCTCAAGGCAGGAGTGGGTTTAATTTGACAAGTTGGTCCAGTTACAGGGAATTCACAGATCACAGTCAATGCCAAACAGATTTGGCCACCAACAGCCTGTCTGCTGCTGGCCAAGAGGGCGGCAGTTGGGAAACTGTCTCTGCTGTCTTAGCCCTTGGATGCAGACAGAGAGGCAGAGAGGCAGGCGAGGGCCTGCAGGCGCCTGGCTGAGTGTTTAAGAAGTGAAAAGCAATAACAAATCATGTTCTTAATATCGAAATAATTAAGGATTTTGTTTTAACCATTTTCTCCAAGCTCCAAGTGCTATTTTCTTTCTCCACAACAAATAAGATGCAGAAGAAGACTGCGAGTGAATTTGAAAATGAGTGGCAATTCTCATGCAAGTCTCATGTGAACAAAAATATCAGCATTAAAGTTATGAATCCTAATTTGTGCCATGGTGCTAAAATCTGTATCTCTCTGAATTAGAGAGATATAGACGTACAGCACAGGGTAGCATCTCTGTGCTGCTCAGAAAACTGACACAGTCTCTCCAATTTATAAGGAAATTGACATAATTTTGCAAAAATGCAAACCCATTTGTGAACTGGGTTTTGCATAATGGGATTAATTTGGTTGGCTGTCATATCCACTATACTGCAAAAGGCAAGTTAATCACAACATCATCCTAAGTTTTTTAAAGGAAAAAGGAGAAAAGAAGATAGAAAGGAAAGGTATTTTCTTTCCTGCCTATCTTTTCATTAAAAGAAAATACACAATCTTCAAGATGGCACCTTAGGTGGTTTTAGGAAGCAATGCTAGACACATTCTGCAGGGATGCCGTCGTGACCAGCGCTGAGTTGGCCCACCTCCAAAGAGAAAAATTAGCAGCTTTCATAGGAGCAAGAAAAATTGTTTGCAAGAAAAGTCCATACTTTATGCTTTAGTGAATACACACATTTGTTCAGAATTATACCACATCCTAGAACTGCGGCTACTGTACGCAATTTGTTTCCACCTTCAGTTAGTTAACCTCACCACCTCTTCATATCAATAAACAAGCGGTTCATTGTCCTGAGAAGTCAGTGTGCCTATGCTAGTCAGAACCCTACGTTACGCTGCGGTGACAAGTAGCCCCAAAGCAGCAGGGGCTCTACCCCGCAGCGTGACTTCTTCTTGCGTCATGTCTATGCAGAGGCAGCAAGAGAACTCGGCTGGCAGAGGCCCTGCAGGTGACCTGGGTGACTGTCCTCCTGTACCCAGGCTTCAGGGAATGTGAGGCCAGGGGAAAGGACACACGGGGATACAGTGGGTGTGCTGGCTCACAGGTTCCACTTGGAAGGGGCCCTTTGCCCTACCCACATTGCCTTGTGGCCACACTGCCCTCAGATGGTAGGGAAGGCTGGAAGACGTGCCAGCTGTCCTGACCACTGTCACAGTCACCACATCAGGGGTTTCTGACTCTTCCCATTACCCCTGGAGCCAACTAGGGGGCATATTTCCTTTTTCCTTCTCCAGATGGTGGGACAGGTGACCCTTCCCTGTAACAAGGCACTGAGACAGGGAGGCATCTAGCCACAACTCAAGGTTTGACAAGAGCCCAGACCCGCTGAACAAGCAACACACAGTTGTCATCTGAAGGATGTGATTGCAGAAAAGAGGCAGCCGTATGGGCGAACTCAGGTACCTCCAATGTGAGGCCAAACAGGTCGGGCCATGACTGAGAACCAGGGGAGAGTATCCGGGAGACAGGAGGGGCCCAGGGTGGAAACCATCTGGGGTTTGTGCAGAAATCTGTGCTCTGCTGTGGGCCCCAGCTCTGAAACACACCAGCCACATCACCTCGGACCTAGTGGGTTACTTGGGCTGAGCAGCTTTCTTGTCTGTGTGGACTGGTCAAGGCCTACCTATGCAGCGGCTTAGATGGTGTCCATGATGTGTTTAGCACGCAGTACTTGCTCCCAAAAGCTACCATTGCTAGCATTATTGCGTTATTATTAGCTGTGGTTTAAGGATAGTAACTGCTAATTAGTTACATGGACACCCGCAAGGCGGCTGCTCCGCTGAGGACGCCCCAACATCTGCCCTGTGCCCTTGGTCTTCTGGGTACGGGGAATTACTCAGAGGCAGGGGGTTCCACAGGGCTCTTTCTCCTGAGAGTGCAAGCTGGACACTCCTGGTGGAGCCACGTCTCTTTGGTCGCAGGCCCACAGGCTCTGCTGGGTTTCTCCAAATTGCTCCATGGTCAGGACCTGAGGGTGTGGCCAATCTTTGGACTCTGCCTGCCACCCAGTGTCCTCTCAGGACCTCCCTTCGTGGTTAAGTCGGCAGAATGGCCATCGTCGAGCTAAATTCACAGGCCCTAAGGACAGAGGATTCACACTGCTCATGTGCCTCCATGCCAGGGAGACTGAGGCACCACCAGGAGTTCTCTTCTTTTGACCATCAGAAGTCAGTGCACAAGCCAAGCAGGATGCAGTGGGCAGCCATCAGGTGTCTGGGCGAGACAGGAGGGAGGGAGAGCCTGCTGGGAGCCGTCCACAGTACAGAGGTGCGAACAGTACCCGGGTCTGTGGGAAGCTGGGGCGGGGGCAATGCCGAGATGCACGTCTTGCTGCTGCGACCAGATAGGCCCTCCTGGGTCCTCCTCCACCAAACCTGCCTCCAGGGTGGGCTGGGCTCGGGTTGCAGTCAAAGGCTGTTAATGGAGGTGAAGTCGATGCAGGAAGAGGTGAGAAGCTGATCTCTGCCTCCTTCATTTCTGCCCTGTCTTCTTGTCCAAGAGGAAGAGAGAAGGAGAAAGAAAGGACGCGATAACTCTGCTGAGTCTTTGACAGTGCACACAGTGTGCTGAGCTCTGTTCATCCATATCTGATTCAATGGGTGACCGTCTTTGTGCTACTCTCATTGTCCACCTGGGAGAGTGCAGACCTAGGACCTACGCTCCTTGGTTAGGGACACAGCCAGGAAGGGATGGGGCCCGGAGCCAGAACCAGGCCTCTGGGACTCTCGAGTCTAAACACTCGGAATTGTCAGCTTGTTCAGATAGTTAATGGGCGTGTCTAGGTGAAGCTCCACCTGTTTCTGGAGTCTGGGGGGACATGCTTTGATTCCTATGCTGAGTGCTGGGGACAACAATCCTGAGACTAAGAAAGACATCATCCACTGTGGGTAAGCTGTACGGACTGATCTCCAAATCTGACCTCTGATGAAACGAGGCTGAAGATCAAATCCCTGGCGGTGATAAACGGTAAAAATCAAACAGAGTGGAGAGTGGACTCCGTGAGGACAGGGTCTACATCTGCAAAGGGCGACTCAGTGCAGCCCTGGAGAGAGCCGGCTGCTGTGCTGAGTGAGGCAGATGCTCCCTCTGTGGGCCACGCCGAGGCCCTGGGGCAGGGGGACACGTTTTGTGCTTCATGGAGAGGTGACAGTACCAGGCAGGCCCAGCAGACAGTCTGAGCGCACGAGAGCTCACTGGTGCTGGCTCTAGGTGTTGACAGAGGTTCAGCCTCGGGGTCGATGTCGGAACACAAATATAGGAAAGTGCATGATGAATTAGGCCATTCTGAGTGGCTTCTGGACGATGGAGACTTGGTGACCCTGGCTTGCTTCACAGAAGCTCTGGAGAGCTGCAGACTCTGTTCCAAGGAAAGGTTTCTACTTACACTATGGTCACAGGGAAAACACACATCACACTTTCTCATAGTTCTGCTCTTGGTGCCTTATAGATTCACATCAGTGATTGCCAATCAAGTGCAATTTGCTTCTTCAGTTGGGGCGTCCTGTAGGAGCAGCCGTAACCAATGGACCCATGTGGTGTGCTTGGGAGTAAAAATGGCCTATTGCCTCATATGCAAAGTCCGCAGGGCCATTCCAGCCTCACAAGTGGCTCTCCTCCACCAAAGCCGTTTGGGGTCCAGGCCCTGTCCCAGTCATCAGGTCATCTTCCTGCCGTTCCCTGAGCAGTTTCCTGTTCTGCATGTATGTGCACTTAGGAAAAGGGGAGAGATGAACCCTGCCCTGCTTCCTCTCATCTCCACCTGGAGACTGACCCCCACCACACCTGCTGGGGGAAGCTGACCTGTGGTTAGAGAAAGGAGGACAGATCTGGATGGATCCCTGGCAGTTTCCACTCCAGCACCCAGCTCTCTAAGAGCCGAAGAAGTAGCACCTGGTGGTTCAACAGTCATAATAATTTCTATTACTACTAGGTTTGTTTTAAATTTGGATTGTGTTATGTGTTTATTTTATAGTATAAGCAAGCAAATGTCAATATAGAAAGGTCTTGACATGAAGAGTAAGCTTTAAAAAATACTGATGCTTGCTTTCAACCTCAGGCAATCCTGAAGATGGGTCTCAGTTACAATCTAAATATGCAGATTTATAAAGCTTCCCACCTCATTGTCGGTGAGCATACCCAGCATCAAACTGTGGTTGCCAATTCCTGCAGTGACAAGAGCTTGGCTTCTGTGAAGCACTGGGTGATTCTAGGTCTGGGGAGGAAACACACAAGGGGAGCCTGGAGCAGCTCATAGTACAGTGAGTAAGGAAAGGCGAAAACAAAAACCCATAGGGCACATGGACGGGGTTATGACAAAGAGGCACAGGAGGCAGTGGACAGTTCAAACAACAGAACAAGTAGTGTAGGGCGTCTGAACGTACGCAGCAGTACTATCCCGGTATAGAATTCTAAATGACTGGCGTAGCTTCTCCACCATCCAGGAACTCGAGCAGAAATCCCCACTCCATGGGTGTGGGCTGCACCCACTGACTTCCTTCCAAAAATACAGCGTGAAAAGGGAGAAAAGGCAACTGCATAGTGGATAGACCTGAAGGTGCTACCCTGCTGGGTGACCAGGGTCACCACCAACGTTGACGGTCACCTTGACAGTGCATGCCCTTGAGGCGATGTGATGAAACAGTACTTTACCTCTGCGGTCTCCCCCTCAAAACTGTACATGTAGTCTCACCACGAGAAAGAGACAGACACCAACTGAGGGGTACCCCACAAAAGGAAGTGCTGACTGGTCCTCCTCAAAACCGCCAAGGTTGTCAAGCGCAGGGAAGCCCGAGAGCCTGCCAGAACCAGGAGGAGGAGAACAAGGGAGACAAGGAGACTAAACTGGATGCAATGTCCTGGGTGGGATTCCCTGAGGAAAATGGACCTCAGGGAAAAGCTAAGGGAGTGTGAGTAAAATGTGAGTTTCAGTAAACCATAATGCACAGACTTTATTCCACTAACTCTGACAAGTGTGCCACGGGAAAATAAGATGAGAATAATAGGAGAAAGTGGGCGTGGGCCATGTGGGAACTCTGTACTGTCTGTGCAATTTCTCTCCCCATTTCATTATTTTAAATTAAAATTGTAGTCAGAAAACAGCAACAAAAATATACCTGGGGATCCCAGTGCCCAGTGTCCAGAGTGGGGGGACCCCGCAATGGATCCTGTGTGGCAGCCCCACTGTAATGAGGCGATGTGAGCCATCACTCAGCCCCTTGGCAGAAATATCTTCCCCAAGGCAAAATAATCATGGAGGAGATCTTGAGGCCTCTGGATAACGGATAAAAATCACCGGGGCCCAGGAGCTCCTCCTCCAGTCCCACTGTGTAAGTCCCCAAGGAAGGCTTCCCACACAGGAAGTGGAAACCCAGTCTGTCTTTGCATTTTTGTCCTAATGCACAAAACTCTGCAAATGGACATTTGTCCTCCTGACTGACTGTCTTGCTGGCACTTAGTAGAACTTAAGGCTCCGTCCCTCTACCTCCTCACGCTGTGGTGGGCCATGGAAGCCAGACGGGGCTGGAATCAGCTGCCCCCAGGAAGGGAGGAAAGCTACCAGGAAGAAGCATGTCACAGCTGGGCTAATGTGGCTTCCGGGTATGCTGTCTTCCGTGGAAATTCCCTGCCCTCCCAGTCCTCCGCCTAACCCTTCTCCCAGTCTTCCACCTCTTCATCCCAGAGGTGGTTGAGGTGGATGGCGAATGTTTGATGGGCAGCTACCCTGAGTACCAAGAAGGGCACTTGGAAGGAAAGTCCTCACCGGACTCTAGCCAGCCCTTTGTATCTTCTTTGGGGCCAGAGTTTTGCTTTCAGATGATCTTCATTTGCAAACAATGTCTGTGTAGACGATGCACAGTCCCCACATTACCGGACAGACTTCATCTGGACAGACCATCACACCAGGTCCCTTCAAGAAAGCACAGAAGCCAGGGGACACCAACTCGGTGTCCTCCTCTTACAGCCCAGCCATGGCGGAGCCGAACATTTAGTAACTTGAATGTGAAGAACTCACGGACATGTTGCTAGGAAACTGCAGGGAGCAACCTTTGTGGTCTCACACATGTGCCACACAATAATAAATAATGGTTAACACAATAATAAATAAACAAATAACAATAATTACAACGTGCCTCAAGCCTGTTGTTTCTCCAAAATTAATTTATGATGAATTACGACTCGAATTCCTTGGAATGTGCTTACAGGAAGAGGAGAAGGTGCTGTGTTGGTCACCACTGGGCACGCAGCGGTGAATAATTGTCCTCTCCTAACCCCAGCCCTTGTGCTGGGCCCTGGACACCCCCGGAAAGGGACCCAAAGAGAACTTTGCCTTTCCATCCGCTTCTCCCATCTTCTCTCCTGCCTCGTACAGTTGAGGTTTTTAGATACTTTACTTGCATTTCTAATTCAGTTATTCTTCTGAAATTTATTCAAAGGATTTATGCTTATGAAATTATAATATAATGCTGCCTATATGCCAATGAGCTGGAGGCAAAGAAAATAATTTTCTTCAATTTACAGTTATGAGACTGGAGGAAAATGATGCCTCCTTATCACCTCTTTCTCTGTGTGTCGAGGCGCGCTTTGGTCTTCAGAAGGCAGGCGCCCAGGACGCATTCTTAAGCAGATCACACTGATAATTGTATTTCGGAACTGTCAGCTCTGTGCCAACTGTCCACCGGCCGTCTCCCAAGAGTTGAGCTCTCTCTGTCACGACTTCTTCCCCAGGAACTCAGCTCTCAGTGCAGCCAGCTTGCCGGGGACACTGTTAGATCGTCCTGAAGGATTATTAGAGGGAAGGGAAATGTATGGATGACACTTTGGGACAATTAATCAGGGACCATTGATGAAGTTTCATTTGGTTCTTTTATCCCTGGACCTAAAATGTATGTATACATAATCATAATAATATTCAGCCCTTGTTCCAATTGTCAAATGGCTCATTTTGTCACTCTGTTTGATTAATGGACCTTTTGGAGTCCCCAAAAAGTCCTGGTAATACAAATAAAAAGAATCATAAATATTGAATAAGCTCACAGCACAGTTAACCTTGACTACATTTTGGGACGCTCTTGGAAAAACCTCGCTATACAGAAAATAAATTGCTGTGGGGATTAAAAAAAATATGGGCACTCATACCAAATTGGAGATTTTGGAGAATGTCACCTCTCTAACCTTGTCACTCCTATTAATCTGCTGTGATTAATTAGTTTAGTTAGCTTTATAATCAGGTCGGCATGCAGTGAGTCCTGGACTGGGAAGGGGGCACCGGCGGGGAGTGGGAAGGTCTGGAACTAACGGGGAGGGCATTTTAACTCGGAACAGTGCTTGGTACCGGGGAGGTGGGCAGACCGCTTCAGACCACAACGCACAGAGCATAAGTCTGGGGCCGGGGTGGGGCGGCGGCTCCTGCAGAGGCCATGTGTGTGGGCTTCACTTGAGCAGCCTTGGGCTTCTCAGGCTAGGATCACCCCTTGGGAGCTTTTGCTCGCACCCATTACACATTCTAATTCCAGATTTGATTTGTCATTTGACCCAGAAAACTGATCCCAAGTAGGCCATAATGATTTTGAATCTTTAACTTTAGCATTTAGCCTAATGGTTAAGAGCTAGTTTTGGGGATGAGACAGATTTGAATTTGAAATCTCCTGCAGTATGCAAGCTGTGTGACCTTGGGCAGTTGACTTTGACTCTTGAAGCCTCAGTTTTGTCATCTGTAAAATGGGGATCCCTATTTCATAGGATAGTTATAAGGATGATGTGAAGTAATTCACTAAAAACCTGGGCCATGCGTCTGGCACATAAGAAATACTCTGCAGTAGCCACAAATTGTGTTTCCCCAAAATATGTGTCTTACTGGGTCCTGGCAGACGTAATCACATGAAAACAAGGCCATCATGGATTAGAGTGAACCCTAGCACCGTGGTGTCTGTATCAAAAGGGAGACTTTGGGACACAGGCACTCAGCGGAAGCCCCTGTGAAGACAGAGTCAGAGACGGAGCAGTGCAGCCTCAAGCCAAGGAATGCCGAGGGTTGCCAGGACCCACCCGAAGCTGGAAGAGGCCAGGAATGGTCTTCCCTGGAGTCTCCGGAGGGACATCTTGACTTTGGATTTCTAGCATGGACTGTAAAAGAGTCAATTTCTATTGTTTGAAGCATGTCTTTTGGAAATTCGTTCTGGCAGCCCTAGGAAAACGGTCTGTACCTTACATACTCACTGGGATTTGATTCGTAGGGAGCCAGGCAGGTAGCAGAGGGGTTTGGTCTGAGGTGTGTGGCATTCGTTTTCTGTGCTCGCGCACACACCCTCACGGTCAGGAGCATGAGCTCTTCTCCCTGCCACTGCCGAGGCCCTGCGGAGCCCGGGCCCCTCCCCTGCCTCCGGGTGAGCCGGCCACGGCCGCGGAGCTCAGCAGACCCGTCTTCCACTCCTGAAGCCCAGCCCTCAGAATCAGCCTTAGCAACCACTAAATCTCCAAGTCGATAATGATTTGGACTAAATTGTTACAGACGCAAAGTTGTCTGTGATACAGAAAATAGTGATTCATTCCCTTTTGTTGGTTTATGTTGTGTTTTCTAAGTTACACTGGTGATCCTAAATAAAGACAAAATTTAAAAGTTAAAAATGAAATTATGATGTTACCAAAAATTATTAGCTTAAAAATAAGGAAACTTACACTTCCTGTTGAGTTTTAATGAGAAACTCAAGAAGCTATTTTCTGCCAAAGAAAACCATTGGCTCCTTGGTGCTAAACATTATTCTGGATCATGCCACTCTGTTATCTATAGAACAACTATAGAAGCAGCGTGTTCTAACAGTGGTGTCCTGTTAACAGTGTTAAAGTCTGGCCTCGGCTCTGCTCTCAGATTCCCCCAGAGGTCATCACGTATCACTGCCTTCTGCAGTGGGTTTCTGTGACCCTTGGGCCCACAGTCAAGAGACGGAGTCCAGAACATCCAAGGGGGTGAGCTGGAGGATTGGGGGTCTTTCTCTGTGGAGAAAGTCTGCTTCTGTCCAGGGTGGTTGGTCTCGCAGGCAGCTGAGGGGTAACGCAGACTGTAGCCTCCTTGGCAATTCAGGGGAAGGAGACCGTCTCAGGGTGAGGAGGCAGAAAGGGTCCAAGAGGCGGCTGTGTGGTCAGACACAGTGTCCAGAGGGGGTGTGTCAGCAGGCCCCCACAGCCTGGAGATCAAGGCGGATCAAAGCTCCAGAGCAGTGTTAGGTATGGAACACAGACACTACATGTCTTTGTACTGGAAACTTAATCCCATATTCACTTGTTAATGGCATTTGTATTTGATGTATCTGAGTAGTTAATTAGGATTCCATGAGGTTATGAGGATGGGGGACACACCATGGCATTCATGACTTTATAAAAATAGGAGTGACCCAAGCTAGCGTGTTTGATCTGTCTCCCCACATGATGTCCTCTACTTCATCACAGTGCATCAGGAAGTCCTCGCCAGACCCTGAGCAGATGCCAGCCCCAGGCTCTTGGCCTTCCCAGCCTCGTAGGAGCTGGGTAACTCTCTGTTCTTTACACATCATGCCATTTCAGATAGTGTGATATCAACAGGTGGTGATCACAACATTTGCTCCGATGAGCCAGAGCGCTGTGTGCGTGCTTGTGTGGAGAGGGGCAATGGCAGAGTAGCTACTGCCTGAGGACAGGACAATGGGACCTGGGGAGGGTAGAAGGACAGTCCTGATAGTGGAGACAGGCGCAGCCTCCTCGCCACGCAGAGGGAGGAGGGCTTGAGGCAGGTGCGAGCCCTGGTTTTGAGTGATATCTTCCCAGATGGTTCCTGCCGCTTTCTGGGTGGAGGAGAAAGTGACGTATCCTGCTGGAGATGAGTGAGGAAAGTGTGGCAGGATAATGGGACTCGAGACAGCTGTGGCTGGGCCCGGGGAGCTGGATTATGTGGTGGGGGCGGCTTGGCAAGAGGCAGGGGAATGGAGAATCGGGGTGAACCCAGGAGGGTGAATTGAGAGGGCTTAGTAAATAATGCACTGGGGTCAGAGGAGGGGAGCAGCCGAAACCCTCAAAGCTGAAAGTCTGGTGCACAGTGGAATGGGAATGACGTTAACACAGAAGGAGAAGTGGGGAAGTGGTCTTACCTACGCTAGCTTTCTCCTTTGGGCATCAAGGATTTTATGTGAACTGCTGACTTAAATTTTGGAAATCTCATATGGAAATAGTTATTGAAGTATCCTACAAAGCTGAGATATTTTCTTCTTTCCTTAGGCATGGATTGGTTTGGAAGGAAAATCCATAAATGAAATTGAGCACAGTGTTTTCATGGCAATTTTCAAAAAAACAAAAACAAAACAAAACAAAAAACTAAAACAGGCACACTTATTTTTTGAAATGCCCAGATCTGAGATCTGTCCCAGTGTAGCAGGGTAATGACAGCTGCTGGAATAGATACACCGGGCATCTCACTGTTTTAACACAACCAAGGGTTTATTTTTTTTTTCCCCTCACACACTGGAAGTAAGAAGTGGGTATTATTGACAAGGTCCTAGTCTCAGGATTCTTGGCAATCTGGATTCTGGGGTCTTGGAGGGGCTGAGAGTGCTCTGCGTGGGGCCAGGTGTGGGCCACACACACGGGGTGCCCTAGAAGTGGACGACAGCACTGCTACCCAGAGCCATGATCAGAGGCTCAGCCTCCGGGCCACTCCCACCGCGGAGGAGGCCGGGAAGCCTGCTGCTTTCTGGGATTTATGAAACAAACTAGCAAAAGGCCTTGATCAGATGTCATGAATCACTAAACTTTAAACCTGTTTCAAGTTGACAAACCCCGCAAAAGGTGATCTCTAGCGATACAGAAAGGAAGAGGCACTACACTTATTCAACACCAGCACGGACAATGCGTACAGAGTTGCTTAGTACCCGAATCTGTGATTCTTAACTTTTCCACCTGGAACAAACTTCCAATCCATTTATGGCCACATCTCATAAATGCACAGTAACCTCACTCTGCCCTGTTATTTTCACCAAATCAATGCTGGGATTTCAGTTTGTCTTCGTTGCTGATGATGCAGTGTGAGATTCTGCACCTCCTTTCTCATGTATCACTTTCTTTTCGTGGCAAGTAAATTTCTGTGTGTCAGACACACCAGTGTAGGAGACGCATTGCCGACGTGGTCTCCCAAAGCACCGCTTAGTGCTTGGCTAGGGCCTCAGGTGCTGGTGAAGGAGGCGGGAGATTTTCAGGTTTATCCCAACATAAAGTGCCCAGAGCCCACTGCGCTTCTCAAGCACACAGGGGAGAGAGGTGACGTCTTCCTCGTCAGGTTCCGTGTCCCTCCCTGGAGGCTTCACAGCTTGTGTACTCCACACATGGTGTAATCAGCCCCAGCCCCAGCTGCCGTGCTCTGAGCTGGCTCTCCCCCAGGTTCACCCCTTCTCTTCTTTCTCTGACCCACCATACCTTTGGGTGTTGGCAAGAACCTGCTAGAGAGCCAGCTCTGCGGCTCTACACAGCCCCAGGCTCTGCCGGGGGTGCACCGAAGATTCTAGGCCTGCACAGAAGTCAGGAATCAGTCAACTCCATCAGTGACATGAAGTGGCTCGCCATTTGTGATGCAGCTGTGGTCCACATGGGCTCGAATTTCCATGGCAGCATGAATGGTCCACCACAAACCCATGCTGTTAGTGTGAAAGTATCTAAGTACCACTGAGGAAGAAGAACTATGGTTCTATGAAAATCCCCCGCTCCAGCAGATTTAGTGTTTTGGTTTTAATATTTAGATCTTTGATCCATGTTGATTTTAGTTTAATGCATGGTGATAGACATGTGTCTAGTTTTAGTTTTCCGTATATGGAAAGTCAGTTTTTCCAGCACTACTTATTAAAGAGGTTATGGTTCTTCCAGTGAGTGTGTTTGGCCCCTTTCTCAAAGATCAGGTGACTGAGTGTGTTAGGAGTTGTTTCTGCATCTTCTAGCCTAAGCCATTGATTGTCAGATCTGATTTCATGCTGTTTTATCACAGTAACTCTGCTGTATAATTTCGAGTCAGGGATGGTGACATCTTCATTGCCCAGAGTTTCTTTTGGTATTTTAGGTCTCTTTTGGCTCCAAATGAATTTTAGGATTGTTTTCTCTAGCTCTGTGAGGTATGTTAATGGTATTTTGATTGGAATTGCATTAAATCTGTATATCAATTTTGGGAGCATGTCCACTTTCACTGTGTTGGGTCTTCCTATCCAAGAGCGGGAAATACCTTTCCATTTTCCAGTATCCTCTTTGATCTCCTTTTTTCAGAGTACTGTGGTTTTCAGTGTAGAGATCTTTTACATCCTTTGTCAGATTCCTAAGTATTTCATGTTTTTTATGCTATTGTGAAGGGTATTGCTTCCCTAACTTCTCTCTCAGTGAGTTTGTTATTTGTGTACAGGAATGTTACTGATTTTTGAGCATTGACTTTGTATCCAGCTACTCTACTGAATCTGGTTATTAAATCTAGAAGTCCTTTGGTGGTATTTTTGGGCTCTTCTATGCAGAGTATCATGTCATCTGCAAATGATGATATTTTAACTTCTTTCTTTTCTATCTTTATTCCTTTTATTTCTTTTCTTTTTTTTTTAACCAGGGGATCGAACTCACGACCTTGTGCTTACCAGGCAAGAACTTTCTTTTATTTCTTTCTCATGTCTAATTGCTCTGGCCAGTGTTTCCAGAACTGTATTCAATAGGAGTGGTGATAGTGGACATCTTGTTTTGTTCCTGATTTTAGAGTGAAAGCTTTCATTTTTTGACCATTTAGTATGAAGTTGGCTGTTGGTTTGTCATAGATGACTTTTTTTCAGATTGAGATAAAGGTAGAACTCTGAAGGCACAAGTGTAAACAAAGACTTTATGAACAAAACCCTGATTGCACAGGAATTATCTCAAAGAATCAACAACTGGAATCTCATCTTAGTAAAAAGTTTTTGAATAGCAAAAGAAGTCACCAACAGAGTAAAAAGACAACCCACAGACAGGCAAAAAATTTATGCCAACTGTCCTTCAGACAGAGGACTAATATTTAGTACATATAAAGAACTGAAAAAAATCAGATATTCAAATTCAAAGACCCAACCCAAATATAGGCATCTAAGATGAATAGACAATTCTCAGAAGATGTACAAATGGTAAATAAATATATGAAAAAATGTTCAGTATCACTGGTAAGTTGAGAAATGCAAATTAAAGCCATGCTGAGATTCCATGTCACTCCAGAAAGAGTGACTATCATCAAGAAAACTAATAACAAATGCTGGAAAAGCTGTGGGGAAAAGGGAACAGTTTTCCACTGTTGGTGGCAATGTAGACTAGGGCAACCACTGTGGAAATCAGTGTGGAGATTCCTCAAAGAACTAGGATTAGAGGTTCCATTTGACCCAGCTATTCCCTACTTGGGTATCTTCCCAGAAGAATTAAAAAAATCATAACACGGCGATATATGTTCACCCATGTTTACGATGACACAATTTGTAATAACTAATACTTGGAAGCAACCCAAATGCCCATCAACCAATGACTGGATAAAAAATATGGTTTTTTAACACAATGGAATATTACTCAGTCATAAAGAAAGGTAAAATTGAAACATTTGTAGGTAAATAGATGGACCTTGAGATCATAATCATGAATAAAATAAATCGGACAAACTTGTGCAAATATCACCTTATCTCTCTGAAGTGAGAAACTGAAAATGTAAGTAAGAACACAAATGCACAATAGATATTATGAAATAGGAAGAAACTGTTCGAAAGGAAAAGTGAACTAGGGGGGAGGGAACAGGGAGGAAGGGAAATAAAAATAAGAGAAAAGAAGGATAAAATGGAAAGCAAGCTTTGTAAATAGGGAGTGGAAGGGGATTTGAAAGGAGAAAATGAGAGGAGATGAGAGCAGGAAAAATAAAAGAGGAATCAAGATGTATCATGTACAGATACAAATTCCCTATAATGAATGTGGCCATTATGTATACCTAAATTGTATCAATAAAAGTAAATAAAGAAGGAGGAGGAGAAGGAGAAGAAGAAAAAGGAGAAGGAGGAGAAGAAGGAGGAGGAGGAGAAGGAGAAGGAGGAGAAGAAGGAGGAGGAGGAGAAGGAGAAGAAGAAGATGGAGAAGAAGAAGAAGGAGGAGGAGGAGAAGGAGAAGGAGACAGAGACGAAGACGAAGAAGAAGAGGAGGAGGAGGAGGAGGAAGATGATCTTCCCTTCATGGCTTTTGAGAAGATCAAGTAACCACTGGTGACTGTGCAGTGGTCGGAAGGAGCCTCTGCCGTCCAAACTGGCTCGCTGTACTCCTTTGTGTGCCTCTCTCCACTGCCCAGAGGCTGTGGCATGCAGGGAACTTAGATGCCCATTGCTCCATACTAGAAAAGGCTTTCAATGTGCAAAAGCTTTAGAAATACCTTCATTAATTCATCTTGCACATATCTTCCTTTTCGTGTGTTTGAAGGTAACATAGGAAAAAATTGTAATTAAATTAATATGAAAGAACCCTTCCAGTAAGACAAAATAAAGATTCAAACTGATAGGAAAGAATGGTGCTATAGTTTACGTGACGGTGGTTTTTCTTTCTCAGGAGCACAGTTCACAGCGCGTCTTTTAAAGCTTAAGTCTTGGACTTGATGAACTATGCTGTGTGGTTGGCGTCAGAAGACCAGAGTATTCCCATGAGCTCCTGGCCAAGGCCCATCTCAGAGCGACTGCTGGGTGCCACGCAGGAGTGGTCAGACTACTGGACCCCATGCCTCATATCCTGTAGTGGTGCAGTGGCCGAAATGCCTCTAAATGTTTCTAGCTAAGATTTCATGGCCTGTGTTGTTTTGGTCTTCTGATTTTAATGTCTTTGTGTGCTCATCTTCAGGTGTATCTTTTATAAATAGCCTGTGGTTGCATTTTTTTTAAACAGTTGGACAAGTTTTCTCTTTTACATAAAGCAGTTAGCTTATTTGCATTTAATTTAATTAGGGAAATACTTGGATTTATATTTAACATCTTGCTCTGTGCTTTACCCTCAAGCCCAAATACTACACCCTAAGCCTGGTTTAGGTCTTTTCTTTTCCTTATATTCATTTGGAGTTTTGTTCCTCATCTTAGTTTTCTCCCTCTACTACTTATTTTAGTGAAAACTTAGAAATTACCACATATTTAAACTTATTATAAAGTTCAAAGTTAATATCTTTGTTCTCTACTTAGACAATACAAAGTGTTTCAAATATTTTAAATTCATTTGCCTAAGCCTCTGATACATGGATGTAATAAGAGTTATTGAGACTTGTCTGTTTTAAACTCACCGTGGTTTAATACACTCATTATTCATTTACTTTTAGCGAAGTGCTCCCAATTTTCTTTGCTCTTCATTCTTTCTCAAATCTCAGATTTCCAGCTGGGATAACTTTATGGTACAGTTCCTTGACAATTTGCAATCTACTTATGGTAAACTTGCTCATTTTTTTGTTTTACCAAAAATATCTTCATCTTGTCCTCATTCTCGAATGGTGTCTATGCTGGGCCCAGAATTCTGTCACATCCATTGCCTCAGCATGGGAAGACACCCCTGCACAAGGACATCGTGACCACTCAACTTGAAAACCTAGCGGGGAGTCTTCCACGACTTCACAGAGAATCTCCTCCTCCTCCTCTTCCTTAGTTTCACAATTACGTGTCTAGATGTGAATTTCTTTGTGTTTACCCTACTTGAGAATCACTGGCCTGCCTTCTTTCCTTGAATTGCTACCTTTTTTAATTCTAGAAGACTCATTATTTTCTCAAATGTTCCCTCGTTCATTGCCTTTTGTCTCTTCATGAGCTTTTACTTGGAGTTAAGTTTGATCTTCGCACTCTGTCTTACTAGTCTTCCAACCTTTATTTCTTATTTTCTTTCTCATTTCTTTGACCTTGTATGCATGATGTAGTTTTGAACAATTTCCTTTCATCTATGTTCCAATTTATGAATTGTATCTTTAGCTAACCAGCAGTTAAAATCATTTATTGAGTTATTAATTTTAGTTACTATATGTCTTCGCGTCTTAAAATTTAATTCTGTTTTTTCAAATATTCAAGGTTATTTTAATGCTTTTTTCTTGAAATTTATTTTAAATATGGTAAGCATTATTATTTTGTGGTCCGGACCCACTGATTCCTAGAATCTTTGCATATCTGTCCCTTTTATTTTGCTTCTACTTGCTCTGGGTCATGGCAAGTTATTTATTCTTATAATTAAGTATTTCTAAATGTAATTCACACATTTCCTTTGTGGGAATCTTTGAGGTTTACGATAAAGATCATTCCTTTAGAGAGAGTTCATGTTTGCTTCTGTTGTGGTTTTGGTGGACTCTGTCAGATCTGCTTTGCACTGAATTCATCCTGGGTTTGAGCCTTGGAGTTCACCAGACCATGTGATTTTGAATTACAAAGGTTGGTGGTAGTTACAATTACTACAGTCTTTCTTTTCATTTTCCCTTGCTATGCTCAGAACCAGGACCCTGGGCTTCCTCTTCGGTCCCATACACCCACAGAGTTGTGGGAACTGAAGCTGAAGTATCCCATTGGTGGCCAGTCCTTCCCAGTGGAAATGACTTTAGCCCCTCCCCACCTTTGTGTTTCCATTCCTTCTCGGATTTGAGCTTAGAAATAATTTTAAGGCTATTTTGTTTGCTCCTAATGATTTTAGACTTAAAAAAGAATTGCATCCAGCCCTTTCCTTTCATCTCAATGGGAGATAAATAATACTGGCACCTATATTATCAGGAATAGAATTCCTATCCCCTCCTTTCAATGGGCATCCAGATAGCATTTTTATGCAAACTGCTGTGTCCCATGGTAGATCCCTGACCTCACCTGTGCTCTGACATTCAGTGCCTCTTATTTTCTATCAGCTTAATGGCCCCTTATAGGCCATCACGTTGGAAGGGGCCTTATAGGTCACCTGGGATAAGGTCTCCTACAAACTTCCACCAGAACCATACCAATGTACGTGGGATAGGAGCGAGGACTCTGGGGTCAACTACCTGGTCCCAAACTTGGCTTCCCCACTTACTGACCATAACTTTAGGTAAGTTACTCAGTCTCTCTGTGCATGCCAACTTCTTGCTGTAAAATGGGATGGCTATTAGCAATCACTTTCAATATTTATTTCAACAGTGGAATGACACTTGAGTAAAGCATACAGCGGAGTACCCTGTCCAATGGTTGTTGCTATTATGCCCAGAAGAGTTTATGGAACTTCATAGCCACGCCATAGCCTCCCAGGACCTTCAATGGACAGGACTGGGGTCTCTCTGAGTGGCCTTAATGGGGATTCCCAGCAAACTGCAGGGAAGTGAGACCCACAGCAACTCTGGGAGCCCCTGTGCAGCCCACCCCTCCTCTCATCTTCCTCGGGGCTGAGATTGGAAGGTCCCAGGAGATAGTTAGCCGGGCGCCTTCTCTGCCCCAGGTGCCCAAGCCCCTGATCCAGCGTTGGACCAGTGAATTCCCTCTGCTCACTCACTTTATCATGCATTCTCCTGCCTAGAGTCTCATTTCTCAAGGCTCCCTCTTCCGAAGTTGATAATTGGTGTTACGAAGCTAAACAGGTTGTTGACTCAGCCAAATATCATCCAGGTGATTCATCTCTTTAAGCTCCAAAATAAGGCCTCTTCTTTGTGAAAAGCCCAACCCTATAACATGCACGGGTCGAGCTCCTTCATTCATTTAACGAATGTGACGGGCTGGCTGGCGGGAGAGGCCTAGGCTGTGTATGGGAGAGGTTGACAGCGACCTCACCCATTCAGCGCTTGCCCACCTGGTGTTTGTGGTGGTGGGGCAGAGACTGTGTTTGGTAGGCTTTGCCCTCACACCATGAATGGCACCCAGTGGGTGCCCTGCAAATGGGAGCTGGAGGATTTGGAATGATCAAATTCACCCAGAACAGTCTCCAGGTGGAGGCTGGTGGCGCGATGCCAGCTCAGGGCAGAAGCAGGCGGCTCCGGGCCATTGGCTTCTCGTGCGCTGCCCTACCCATTCTCCTGAGGGCTGGAGCCTTGTCACAGAGCCTGCGAACTACGGCTGCCCCTCACCGCCACAGCCCTGTAACCATCCACCCCCTCACTTACCAGAGAGCAGGGGGTTCCGTTCCTCGAGGGGTTGGCGCCAGACTGTTGGAAAGCACTGCGCCTCTCACTGCTGCTACGTGGTTGAATTTGATATAAAATACATGTTCCTGTTCATTGCCATTTATGTGTTAGTTATCATTAACAGCCATTATAATTTTTTCCCAGTGGCAATTACATTGATATTACTATATCTAAATCAAAGAGGACATTGCAGCAATTACTGTCATAAGTTGATTGGGAACCACCTAATTTTTAAGTGACACTATTTTCTTATCAGCATGATGATTTTCCTTTGCAATAAATAATTTGGCAGGAGAGTTATACAACCAAAGCGAGCATATAGACTTCCCTGCGTGGAGCATTCAATGGCTGTGTTACACAGAAGGGACCCAATAGCTCCTCTTCCATGTGAGAAGAATGAAATTCAGATCTTTAGTCTTAGGGTTAGAAAATATTTTAACAGATTCTGACCCCAGTGGTTGAGTGGTAAGAGGTGCCGTGATGACCATTTCATGCTTCAAGTTTGTTTTTGAAGCAGATAAAGAGATGGAGGAAGAGGGGGAGGGTAGGGGAGAAGGGATGGAAGAGAGAAGGCAAAAGAGGAAGCTGTCTCCACCCAACCTCCCTCCCTTCTTAGGCACAGAGGGTTTCACATCTGGGGCCACCAGTCCCAGTTCTGCCCTGGTGGCCATGTCTGGGTGGACTCAGAGGGGCAGACATTCAAAAAGTTTCCATAGCTCGTTCCAGATGCCAGGCACCAGGCAGCACCCTGAGCGGCAGGCTTGGTGTGTGATGGGAGCTCTGCCTGCTTGGCTCCCACGTCTGCCTACGGGGGCCACACTTCCCCACCAGCCCCGGTAGAGACTTCCCACTGCTGGGGGCCCCCGACTCCAGTGGTGTCTTCACAGTGTCTGTTTTGGATATTTCCCTAAGGGCGGGCTTCTCTCTCCTTAGCATCTGGCCAAGGTGGCACCTCTGTGGGAGGTGAGCTGGGAGCAGGTGTTTGCCACGAAGCAGGATGTGATCACTGCCTCGCTCTGAGCCCTGGGTCCTTTCCTGCTCAAGCCCCGCAGTCTGCCCATGCTACTCTCATGTTCATATGTCTACCTTGCCCCTGCATTAACAGAAAGGATTCACTGTGCCTTTAATTTCTCCATTTCTTTCACTTCAAAATCCACATCTCGATACGTGGAAATCTCAGCCCAATTCTGTGCCCACTCTTGTCCTACCTTGTGTAAAGCTGGCCAGAAGCAATCCGTCTTTCCTCTAGGGTACCTGGGTGAATGACTTGAATATTTTCCAACTGTGTGACATCAGGGACTGTACTTGACTTCTCTGGATCTCAGTTGCTCCAAAGAAAGCCAGTTCCCTTAGTCATGTATCTCATGTGATGTATCAAATGGCTGGTCCGTGTAAGGTCCTGAAATCCATCTACCGGAGCCCTACTGAGTTATTTTGTGCAGTGGTCTGTGACCTCAGACAAATTTCTTCAGCACTCTGTACCTCGGTTTCCTGATCTGCAAAATGGGGATAATAATAACAGATGCTACCTTTGAGCACTATGTGAATTAAAGAAGGTATTCTATAAGCCACCTGGATCAGTACCTAGCTTACAATCAGTGAGATGTGTTAGATATTATTGACTTCTAAAAGTGGTTCCTCTTTTAGTTATATTAATTGATTACAAGTTGAAATGATAGTATTTTGGGCCTATTTGGCCAAATGAAATATATTAGGGAGATTAATTTCACCTTATTTAACATGGCTGTTAAAACATTTAAATCACAACTATGTCTCCCATTAATATTTCTATGGAATGGTGATGCTCTAAAACACACTATTCGATGAAAGGAAATGTCTTTCCTGCACATAGCAGGAAGCCTGGTGCAGAGAAGGCTTATTTGGTTTCAGAGGTCTCCCTTCTCTACCTTTTCCTCTTTCAGAGCAGCGATTTGTGCTTGAGCATTGCCCCACACCATGAAGCGTGAAGACCACGTGAGGCCGCAGAGTTTCTCTGACCCGTGGCCATCTGGGTGTGTGGGAGGGATGCTGGGCCGCTGTCCTGGGCAGCAGTGGCCTCCTGAGCTCCTCCTGTCATTGTCACGTGGTTCAAGACACTGTTCAAACTAGAACAAAGTCCCTGCCGCCCACCCACCCATTTGTGTCCCACCTCAGGGGACCCTTCTTGCTTCCAGGGCACCAGAGGTTCCAGGCTGGCAGAGGGGAGGAGGAGGAGAACAAATAGTCTTGTTGGTTAACATAATCTTATGTCTCCCTCCATTGCATTTGGGCCACATGCAGAGCCTGAAAATGTGAAATAAACATATGTGTGTGATAATGAGATTGTTGGTGGCAAGTCAGCTTGAAAGGACAAGAAGCAATTAAGCTTGCTGACTTACACGAGTCCGAATGACGGGATGTGGGAGCCGGCCCCACTCAGCCACGTAATAAGGCCCCGTCCCTGTCAGCCTGCTGCCACGGGAGCTGGGCCCGCCTCCGCTCTTCCCGGCTCCCGCTCCCACCAGGCCTGCTTGACACTGCCTGGCGGGAGCACCTGTGTCCCCTCCCATCCGCACGGAGTCCTTGAGCAAAGGAATGAGCACTTATGCTGAGGACGCCGGGCCGGTCTGAAATGAACATTTACAGGTGTCAGTTGGTCTGTGAGTTGGCCGCCCGCAGAAGTGACACTGGCGCTGAGGAGCTTGAAATAATGCTCCCGTTCCCGCAGACTCCGGTCAGAGGGGCGGTCCAGGACAGGCGTTTCCAGAAAGGGACAGGTATCCGGGAGGCTTGTGTGCGACGAAACACTCTCCTTGCACCATGCATGGCCAGAGGGAGGACACTTTTTATGATATGGCCTTCGAATGATGTGGGCAAGATGAGCAGATGGCGTTCCGGGCCCCGAGGTCCTTCAAACTGCACACAGCCCCAAATCCAGGAGGCTTGACAGGGTCCTGCCCAGGAGGAAGAGGACACCAGGACTCCGTGTCTGTTTCTTGCTGGAGGAGATGGAAACGTGGAGGTGGGCTTCTGGATGGCCCTGCTCCTGGCCAGCTCTTTCGTGCTCTGTGGATTCCCCTCACGCAGAGATCCCAGCAGCAGCTCCACCCAGGATGGGGGCCATGTCCGTGTCCAGGCACAGCCTCGGTGTCCCTGAGCTGACCACGTTGCCACCTCCCATTTGTTGTGCCTTCGTTGGCGTTCTTTTCATTCCTTCTCAGGACTTGTGCAAATCATAAAGGAAGCCAAACCAAAGAAGTTATTTCTTACTCCTTGGCATCAGCTGGTGGCTCTTGTGCCCAGAACTTTATACATTCACCAGTGTTCTTTATGGGTTCCTTTGTGTGATGGTCTTTTATGATAAGGAGAAAGATAATTTGTAAAGAAGTGTGCTGTTTTATCATGGCCAATGACACTGGTGTTCACCTGGACCAGGTCTTTGGGTTGCTGACTGGACTGGTGGTGTCTTTCCACCCTCAGTCCCAAGGAAAGAAGCCTGGTTACTGAGTGCAACCTCGGCTGAGTGAGTTCACTGCTGTGTTGTGGCTCATTACATGTCCTTTGGGATCATATGTCCCCAACAGCAAAAAAGGAAGTAAAGTATTTCAATGCAACATAACTGGCTCTCTTTAATGTGACAGTAGTAAGCCTCTCCAAAGGTTCTTTTTCCTACTCATGAGTGTTTAAATGAGAGTATACGTCACCAAATATGGTCACAGACCATTCTACCATTTACACAATGGGTAAATTGTCTGGAAATTAAAAGCTCTAGAAAAGGAATGCTATATATCATCTAAAAATGGTTTTTGGGGAAGTGCTTTCTGCTCTTCTAGAATATGCACAGAGGGGAGAGGGCTGGTCTAGAGCCTGGGGGCAGGCAGCAACACCCAGGACAAACTGCCATGCCTCTTCGAGCCCCGATTTCTCCTCTAGAATACGAAACAGGTAGTGTCTTATCTCTCAGGTCACTCTTAAGCCTAAGAGCCTGTGATTCCATGGTCACAAGGATAAAGAAGTAGCCGGGGTACACTCCATGGGGGAGATGCAAACGCAGGCACTCTGGAGGGAAATGACAGCCAAGCAAGGAACTGTGAGTGCTGTAGAATGGAACATCTTTCCAGCTCTTCAAAGAAACAGTATGAGGAGCACATTCTCTTCCATCCCACAAGAGTGAAAAACAAGGCACTAAGTTATTTCGCCAGAGAGGGGTTAGTCCTGACTTAGCCTTTAATGTGGACTGTGATGAACTATAACTTCATCTTTAAACTTGAAATCAATCTCTAGGTTTTATAATAAACTGACACATCAGGGTATTTAGCTCCTTCCACCTGTGAGCAGGATAGAGAATTTGCAGAATTTGCTATGCATGTAGTATTATTTCTTTGGCTTTCCTGGCATCATGGTGGGGTGCAAGCTCACACTCTCGGGTACCCCCCTGGTGGCACTGTCCAAGGACCCTCGTTGGTGGCTCTCATTCCACAGGGAAAGAAGCTGGTGGTATCAGGAACTGAGACATCGTGACAGGTGTGCTCCACACTTTATCAGATGGCACCCTCTGGTTAGCGTTATTATTCCTCCTTCACAGATGACAAATGAATAAGACAAAAACCTGAGAGTTTGTGTAAATTAAGAATCTTATCCAAAATTTTGTGGATGGAAAATATACAATTTGAACTCAGGTCCATCACACTCTCTCTCTGTCTCTCTCTGTCTCTCTCTCTCTCTCTCTCTCTCTCTCACACACACGCACACACACGCACACACAGTCTCAGTTACTTTTCTCTCATTGCTGGGACAAAATACCAGACACCCAAAGTCGAAGAGGGAAAGGTTTATTTAGCCCACAGTTTGTAGAGGTTTCAATCCATTATCAGCTGGCTCCAAGGCAGGGTGGCACATGGCAGAAGGGGAGCAGTTCAAGGCAGTAGAAAACAGCAAAAGCAAGGAGAGAGAAAGGAGAGGAAGAGGGAAAGGAACAGGGAGGAAAGGGAGGGACAGGGAAGGAGAGAGAGAGAGAGAGAGAGAGAGAGAGAGAGAGAGAGAGAGGGAGGGAGAATAGAGAGAAGCCTCTTTCTCTCCCTTATATCTTATCCAGTCTACTGGGATTAAGGTGGTGCCAATCTATTCAGTGGACTAATTCAGCAATCACTCACCATTAATCCCAGTACCCTTAATTCCAGCATTGTACCACCAATCAGTCACATACTCTAGATTCAGCAACCTCTAAAAAGACCCATCTAAAACTGCATGAGGCTTTGGAGGGACATCTAGACCCAAAGTACCCTTCATATATTGGCACAGTCCTCTCACATGTGCACAGCACACAACGAACAGAACTTTAAAGAATATTCTGGTGCAAATCTTTGTAGTTATCCAGAGGGCAGTCCTTATTTCTCCCAGGTTTTACCAGTCATTCATTCATTCATTCATTCAGCTGATATACTGAGTGTGCTATGTGCTGGGCAGTTCTTGAGGTCTTCTTCAGTCTCCAACATGAGGCCCTAGATGCTAAGCTCCAGTGCTCAAGTGGTGAGCATCACTGAGACTTTGGAAGAAGTTCAGTGTCTGGAGGACTCGTTTGGGGTAATACTAGATCAGCACCTTGGAATGATGCCAAGAGAACACTAAAACTGCTATTAAGAAAAAAATATTTATTTGTTGCCCCAACAGGACCTGCATGATCCATCTTTTTTAGAGTTGCAGATGCTCCCATCCGCTCACCTGACGGCAGAGGCGCAGTGTCAGGTGGAGAAAGGTCACATGGGTTGCTTGAGGCTGTGGCACGGATTCTGGAGAACTGCCTGCCAGGGCTCTCAGGTCTCATTTGCAGCTGAGGGAAACCGAGATGGCTGGTGCCTATCCTGCAGTTGTGTGCAGCAGCCACTGAGGTACCGGCTAGAGGTTTGTTGGGACCATTTTAAAACTAAGTGAGAAACAGACGCTGATTTCATATGTGCTGGCAGACACTACGCCCAATGGAGGACTGGAGAGATGGGTGGCAGAGACCACCTCTGCCCTCCAAGGAGACACGCTGTGAGCAGAGATGGTAGGGCATTGCGAAAGGTGTTAGAAATGGGGCGGGGACGTGAGAGTGACTCTTACCTGCACAGAACTGAGGACACTGAAAAGGGAGAAACTCACTGCAGGCAGGCAAGGGACAGCCCTGCCTTCCTTACAGCTCCCCCTTCTGTGTTAAAATCATAAGCACGCATTTGTAAGGCTCAGTGACCCAAGTCTGACAGCCCAGAGACCCGGAAAGCCTTCAGATCCGCTGTGTGTGTGTGTGTGTGTGTGTGTGTGTGTGTGCGCCTGCCAAAGGCCCTGAAAAGTAATCATTCAGAAAAGGCCCTGTCTTTCTTCTCTCCAGCACAGCCCAACCTTCCCAAAGCTCTCTACTTCGCTCACCCCTAGCCCAGCCCCTCCTTCCCTCTCCACACCTACATTTCTCTGAGGACATCAGTGGTCACCTCCAGACTCTCCTCTCCCTGCCTCCGGTCTGTGCTGGACCCTGTGGTGGACCAGAGCAGGATGACCTCTTCTCCTGTGGCCGCTGTGAACTGTCCTTTGGCCCCATGGACTTCTGCTTCTCTCAGCTCTGAGCCTCTTCTCAGGAAAGTGAAGAGAAGGGGTGCAGGGATAGCCCTGTGCCCCAGGAGCCTGGGTGCTGCGGTGCCCACAGACCTGGCGCCTTGAAGATGGAGGAGGGACGCTCAGGGACGCTTCAGGGCCCACCCGACCCCACACACGATGCTTGTCCCTGCCTCCTGATCCATGGCTATCTGTAAACTCCTGAGATTAGATTTTTGTCTACAACGGAATTAGCTTCCTTTTTGAGACAAAGACGTTTTCTTAATTTACTCCTAGACAGAGCTCCTACTTTGATTACCATGGTAGTATATTAACAAGCACTTGCATAGATTTTAACTTTTCCCTTATAAAGGCCACAGCCTCTTGAATTGCTATAATTTCTGAGGGTCAGTCTTTAAGCAAAGGTGACATGTGTTGCCACATTGCATGTTTCAAGTGACCTGATCCAAAGGTGATACAGATCTCAGATGCTCTCCCTTTCATCAGGATAATTGTAAAATATTATGCTAATAATGTAGTAGGCCGAGTGACAGGAGACCAACAGAGACCTGCTGGCATTTTTACTTAATGCTCTTGTATAAAGACTGAGGTTTAATTGGTGACCCCAGGCCAGGAGGCGGAGAACATTGGCATAACAAAGAATTTGGCTACAATAGCAGAAACAGAACACTCAGGAGTTGAGATTGGAGGACTCTGCGTCCACCTGCAGAGGTGGAGGGTTTGCTTGTCCAGGCCCCTCCTAGGACCTTTTCTGACCTCCTTTCTGTCCTGTTCAGACTGTCTGAAAACAGCTGCCGTCAGAACATCAGCCACTGTCAGTGACCCAGGTGAGTTGTGAAAGGGTTGCTTTTTGGTGGAAGTTGAAATGTGGTTGTAAAAGCAATCATTCTCCTAATTCACACCCAGGCAGTGTTTGGGATGCTCAGAGATGCCTGAGGAAGTACGTATTACAAGATGCTGTCTCCAAAGACAGCGTGATTGAGCTCAAAATGTGTCCCTGGCTCAGCAGCATGGGTCTCCCTAGGAGATGGCAGTTCTCAGCGCCCACCCCGGTGACTGAGTTAGGACCGCTATCTTCACAAGTGCGGTGGGTATGATAAAGTGTGAGAGCATCTCTCCCTAGTGAAAAGCCGCCTTGGTCTGGGAACTGAATGTGGACCTCAGGCTCCGCCGAGCAGCAATGGCATGATCTTGTGTGAATCATTTTTCTGTGCATTAGCTTTTCCATCTCTGAAATGAGAGTCATTCATCTCTATCTGTGTTATGGTAAATAAGTTAGACAGGAACATTGTATTCAAATATGCCAAATTGGTGAATAAGTCCCAAAACGTTATAAAAAGCACATACAAAAGTGGTAGTGATAAATATTCTTCAATAATGATTCTTTAATTTTACTGCTGTTAGAGAATGTGCAATTGTTGAATAGTTGGGGTGACACTGGGGCTCCTTGAATTCATTCATGTATACTGATGTACGAGGATGTAAGTAATTCTCCAAAAGTTACACTGAGTAAAAATCCTCACAGAGACAATTCAATTTCCAAATGCAAATTCCAACAACGTGTAGACAGAACACCAGCTACGGGTCCCCTGGTGAGCAATGCGGTTTCCTACGAAGTGTGATTGCCTTTGACATTGTTGCCATTCCTGTGAAGTGGTTTTTCAATGTTAAAAGAAGTTGCTTCTACTGGGAAAGGATTTGTTCATGTAAAGTTGAAAGTGTATGCTTGTTTTGCGTGAGTTTGAGGGAAGGAAGATGGAAAGGACAGGGAAAGACATGCATGTTCAATGTCGTGTCGTTCCGAAGGGCTTATTTTTGAGCCTTAATTATGGTCTGTTGTTTGTGCAGAGTAGGAGGCTCATGCCACATGGGCCAGTGAAACATGCATCCCACCGTCTTCTCCATACTCATCGGGGTCCCCTTCACCTCAGCACTCCCTGCTCCCCGAGAGTCAGCCCCTCCCATGCAGTGCTGAGCTTCTGAGTCCCAACTCAACTTCAGGTACGAAAAGCAAGTACAAAATCTAGATATTTTACTGCGAAGGAAAGATTATGACAGCCAACCATTAACGGCTTTTGATCAGCAAAATGAGTAGGGGGTATTCAGCCATGAATTCTGTTGGGTTTTTGTTTTGTTTTGCTTCAAAAGGCTGTGTGATACTTAGATGACACAGAATCAAATGATTTGTCCCCCTACTTTGTGATCAATTAAAGAGGTGAAGACTCTGTTGGGGTCAGAACCATACTTTCCCTGGGTTTGCTATCGTCTTCTTCACAAGATTCACAACAAAGAA
Organism: Dasyprocta punctata; assembly: GCA_004363535.1. Classification (NCBI taxonomy): domain Eukaryota; kingdom Metazoa; phylum Chordata; class Mammalia; order Rodentia; family Dasyproctidae; genus Dasyprocta; species Dasyprocta punctata. The sequence continues at coordinate 70,216 of RJWM01001621.1, read as the reverse complement.
CAGCTGTTGTTCTGCCACACACACAGCCAGACGCTGGGGGACCTCGGCAGATGGCAGAGAGGACTGTGCAGAGGTGGCTCTGGGAGGGCTCTGTGTACCACGTCTGAATCCAGTAGGATTTGTAACCTTAAGCAGGGCCTTCTGGGTCCTTCTGGGTCTTAGACTCGTCACTTTTAGGTAGAATTAGGTAACCCTTTAACCCCAGATTTTGCTGCTTAAAAGGCGACTCCATTATGAAGGCCAGAGGGGGACACAAGCTCCTTCCAGTTCTAAACTTCTGGTGACGACAGCCACCCCCAGCTGGCAAGGATCTCCCAGGCTTCGGCATAGAGGGTACAAGGTGAAGTGCTTCCAGCTGGGGTGCCCTGTACTCCTTACATCTTTTCCCATCTTCCACTGGCCAAAGGAACCGTGTGCAGTCGTGCTGAGACCCTATTCAGCTCTTCACATGCAGAGGGTAAGGAACAATGGTAGCTGGCAATTTCATGGAACATTTTTCTGAGCTCTAAGCACAAATCCATCTTTCATATTGGATGCTGCCACCCATCAGCAGGGTGTGTTTTAATTATTATTTTAATTTCATGTTGGCAGAAAGACACTGTCAGATAGTACCCTTCAAGGGAAACTCTTACTTTGGGGGGCTGTTTATATCTCTGTGCTTTGGCTCATAGCTTCTCAGCTCATATGAAACACATATTGGTTTCCCCCAAACTGTCCTCCATACAGTACTTACCTTCCTGCTTGGGGGACCCATTACACACTTCCTGAGTGCACCCATGCCCCGCTTGGGATGCTCAGAGTGGCCCTCAGAGGAAGGTCTATAAGCCAGGGTATCAAGAGTACGTGCTAGGTAGTAGGCATATCAGGGCAACTCTCTATACCGAGATTTACTTGAACTGATACATGTTAGTACAATAATATTTTTCCATTTCATATAATTTTTTAGCTAATTGCCTGTAGATTGCTCATGGCAATAGCAATAAGGCTCTCATACCACGCATTTCTCCTTTTAAGAACTGAAATATCATGACGCTAAAAGGCTGGCAAAACCAGAATTCAACATTTAACATGACCGTATCATTATAGGATTGATAATTAGGCCCTGTATTTTGACTCTCAGGGGACATGGGACGCTAGTATTTAATTCTGGGATACAATTGGGAAAATAGTTACAGAAAATGTCACTTTTTAAAATCAAACAAATGAACAATCAAAAGACAAAAAAAACTTAAAAATTGCAAAATTCATTAATAAAGCTTGCATAATTTTTCTCTAAATATTATAAACAGCAAAATATGCAAGAGTGGAGAGTACAGATAAACCATGAATTCATCAAATCAGGCCACTGTGCACCTAAATTGCATTTATAAAACTTGCAAACTTTAGGAAGTTATCATATTTGGTCTTTTATCGTATTTATCTGAAAGTGGCACATTGCTCATCTAATTTTATATAATCTACAATGTGGCAAGGTAATCAAGAAGAATATTTTGGTGTTTAGCACTCTGACCCATTTTAAAGTCTAGCCTGATTGTGGTAAATTCCTGCTGACTGAAAGCTCCAGGAAGGGTTAAAATGTTACAGGTACAAGTCGGGAAGCCATTATAAATGCTACCCAAATAAAAGCCAGAAACAGGAAGCCAAAAACCAGGTCCCTAAGGCAGGCATGTGTCTTAAGTGATATCATCTGTCAAGTTCCCAGCATCTTGTGGTGAGAAACACAAAAAGAAGGTCTGTGCCGTGCCGAGGACATTACATCCTCATTAACTGCAATGTTCCTCAAGTACATAGTGCAGGATTTTCATTTTAATAAGCAGCAGCTACTTGTCACTGCATGTTCATTGGATAAATACGGAACGTAATATTAATGACCATTTATTCCACTCCTGAAACTTTATTCAGATGGAATCATACAGTAACGATTTATAGAGCATATTGTGCAAACTTGTCATGCCCTTGCAAACTAATCTCTGATTTTTTTTTTAATGCTGAAATCAGTCAACAGTAGTTATTGTCAAAAGGACCTGAAAAGATACAGTTGGTCTTTTCTATATGCAACACAGAACTAAAAAAAATGGCATTTGGTGTTTTAGAAGACATGATCAAATGACACCTGATGCTTGGGATGCCATATTTTCTTAAGAGGCAAGTTCTTTACATCCCACCCGACCACTGACCTTAAACCCAACATGCAGAGAAGGCCACGTTGAAAGCCGAGAAATTATTTATCCACCGTGATTGTTCCACGCTGGCCACTTTTCTAAAGACTGACAACCGCCCTAAATTATGGATGCACATTTTGTGATATGTAGTATGTAGCAACACCTCCCTCTTACACGATTTCACCTCCCATTAGAGGCTGGTCTTGAACAATAATCCCAGAGGATGAAACTGATGCTGAACTACGACCTTCAATTTACAAATCATTTTTCAAAAGAATAAAAAAAAGTTTAAACATATTTTTGGCATTATCTAGATGGGTGGAATCTTTCATGCTTGTTTTCTAAGAGTAAATGAAAACAGCATGCACTGCAGTTTCTCAGTTTGGGGACAGAAAGAACATGAGGTTTTTCGATTATGTTTTATTTTAAACCTGGGTGTTTGGATTTTATTTTTACATAGCTGAATTTAGTATATTCCCTCAAAACACAATAAATTTCTATTCCGTAGCTTAAGGGATCCATCAGATAAAATGTTGGTCTTTCATCTTTATTACCCTCCCATTAAAATGAAAGAAACCGGGACTTACTTCAGTTTAGAAGAAGCAATTTAGTTGGTAATGTCTTCAGTCCTCCAGTCCTCACTGAGGGAGAAGTGCATTATTGCTTAGATTTCACACATCTATCTGCATAAGAAGCAACTGACCCTTTCAGATATATACTATGTTAAATTTAATAATATCCTTTGATTGGATTATTTTATAACATTTTTCCATTACCAGTCATTTTCTGAGCACAGTTACATTCATAAAACCTGTCCCCCGCCCCTTTGTTTGTGTATCAAAGAGCAAGGAAGCAAAGTCTCTTGCTGTTTTGCTATAGCTGTTAGGTGTGAAAGGGACAGATTAATAACTAAGTACCACACTGGAGGAACCTCTCGTCCCCTGCACTAGTAGCCCTTTGCGAGGATGAGGACACAGACAGCCTCGAATCAGGCTGCTACCCTTCTTCATAACTCAAAAGCGTCACAGTGGCAATAGCCTCCAGTGCTATTTGTCTTTAGTGCAGTTGTGACACTTCGGCATGATCCATAATTTGGCAGCTATTTACCGTGACATTTCCCTTCAGTGCAGCCATAACATTCAGTGAAGCCATTATTTGGTTCCATTTACCATATAAATTGTATTGTTGTGCATGCATGCTAGCAGCTACATTAGGTACCTGAAAATGAGTAAATCTTGTAAAATAGATCCTAAGAGCTATTCAGCAGTAGGATTTCCTTGCTCCTCAGATGCAAGAAAAGAATTAAATCTGGTCCCAACTTTCCTGGAGCATCTTTAATTACATTCCTCTCTACTGAGCATGTTTGATGCACTGAAAGTCAAGATTCTGAAAAATAATCTGGTGGGCTTCCCCTTTAATTAGAAGGCGCGGTGGGATTTTGACTTAATGATACAAGTGGTGGCCTTTGTAGCACTGAAGGTTAAGCAAGTGGATCAGCTGTGGCATGATTCAGAAGAGAAAGCTACTTTTCACATGTGGTCTGCAGGGTGTGAGTGTGTGACATCAGGCAGTGGTGACAAAGGGCGTCTCATTCCACCAGGACACTGGAGAAGTGAAGTGAGAATTCAGCATCACTGACTGCTCTTCTGTGTTCCCATGAACAGAATGCAAACCCACTACAAGCTTCCAACAGAAGCAAGCACGTTATTATTTAGATCACTGAGGTCCCTACTGTGCAAGGTGCCAAGTGACACATGTTCCCCAGGTGCATGAAGTGCAGCGCTGTTAACCCTTTACCTGCGCCTTCGGGTGTGTTCCTCTCTGTGGCCCATGCTGTGCAGGCAAAGGCTCACTGTAAAAGCAGCACATACTTTTTTCTTTCCTGTGCATATATTAAAAGTCCATTTAAATTCTGTGATTTCCCTTTCTAACACCTACTTCCTGTCTGTGTAAGTTTTCAACACTAACTGGCTTCTTCAAAGAGCGGGGAAATTTTCTATTCCACACATTTTACCAGGATGATTGTGGACAAAGTCATCAACTAAATTCTTCTTTAAATACATCTGTGTTTGCTGAATCATTTTCTAAAAATGAGCAAGTCAAATTTTGAGGAGACTTCTCCTCCAAATGTCTGTTTAGATAGTTGTTAGTGATTTATGGAAAAGGGGGTAAGGGGCTATTTCCTGAGGCTACAGACTGTGAAAATACCTGGCTGACTTTCGCTATACCTCTCACTTGCAGACTACTTATTAACATAAGAGCAAAGTCTCCCACAGCAAAGAAGACTCTGAACTGTTTTCAAGACAGATTTTAAAATCTCATCAAGCTGAAGACATACTGATTTGATCGGGCACTGCATCAGGAATTAATTTACTTCCTTGGAACAATAAAATCTGGAATGAGACTATCCATGATGAAAGAATCAGATGTAACGGTTTTACCTGTTAGCCATGGAGGGAACTTTTATTGGCAATTTTTTTTTTTTTGGTCCAACAGGGGAGGAGGGAGACATCTACATTCATTAACACCTTACTGTTGTTTTAAAAAATATCATATCCACCACCAACAAAAATAAATTGATTTGAGTAATTCTGAGGCATAAAGTACTCGCTTTCTTTCTCCTTTGATTTATGTCACTGTTCTGTTTTTACAGCTTACTGTTGACAGAGTGAGGTAATTCAACTACAATTTTTCCAGTGTTTTTTCCCATGTACATATAATCGACAGCCCGGAATATGGAGTTGAGGCCAGTAAACCTGCCCTCTGGAGACAGGTCACCCAGGTCCACTTCACAGGCCAGGTCCCCCCGGGCACACAGCTCGAGCAAGTGCTCCATGGCCGCCTGATACTCGGAGAGGTAATGGTTCATGAAAAAGCCACAGACGCTGGCAGATTTCTTCAGCAGTTTGGCTGGCAGTGTTGCTGCTTTCACAGGCGAAAGGCCAGTAGGACTCTGGTAGCCAGAGATAAACCCAATTACTATTAAGCGCCCTTTGGTAGCCAAAGCATCTACAGCCAAGTCAAACATGGCTCCACCGACTGATTCGTAGACCACATCTACACCTTCTGGGTACTCGGATTTCAGGACAGTTCCAACAGGCTCGGTTTTGTAGTTGATGGGACGGTCACATCCGATAGATTTCAGAAAAGCAGACTTTTCATCAGAAGAACAGGTTCCAATTACATGGCACTTTGCCTTCTTGGCCAGCTGCACAGCAAACTGGCCCGTCCCCCCAGCTGCCGCTGTCACCAAAACTTTCTTCCCTTCTGACAGTTCTCCGAGCTCCTTCAGGCTGATGTATGCAGTGGTGCCACTTACCAGCAGGGTAAGATATTCTGGTTTTACTGCGGGCACCGGAGTTGCATGGTTGGCAGACACAACTGTGTACTCAGCAAAGGAACCAGGGCCCTTGTAGGCCACAGCCTGCCCCACTGTGTACCTGGCACTGGCAGAGTGGCCTAAGGCTACCACCTCACCGATCCCTTCGAAACCTATATCAAAGGGGGGCTTCATCGATGCGTCGTAGCGGCCAGCAGAATAGTTGATGTCAGAGGCATTAATACCAACAAATCTAGAAGAAAAAAAAAAAACACACACACAAATGGATTAAGATGTTTTTCTTGCTAAGGCTTGCATATTCTGCTTAGAAAGAAACATCTTTCTAATTCTGGTGACTATGGGGGTTGCAACACTATAGGATCTAATGGGATTTGGGAAAAACAGTCCTATCGTTCTACTGAAAAAAAGAAATTAAACATGTATTAGATCAACAGCGATCTGTACTGAGTTGTATCATATTTATTCTTTCTTCAATTTAGGAATAATTTTATATCACTTTAATCACCCAGTGATTTATTTCACATGCCATTTATTTCTATCCTTTCTTTCAAAAGAATAAGAAAGAAAAAAGGAAAATGAGAAAGAAAGAAAAATGTCAGGAAATCCTTATTATATACAAACTTCACAGGAGCTATGAGTTGGAAATTAATGGCCTCTTAACAAAAATGTTTAAAACAATACTGGGATAAAAGATATTCAAAGACGTACACTTGTATTGATTCTGGACACAATTTAACACTTCAGATAATAATAGTAATGACAATGATATTATTAAAGATTGATGGAACATGCAAGGTCATCCGTTGCTACACGTTATTTCCCTGGTTGTTTCAAGTGGCTGCAGAAAATTTTCTCTCTAATGTTAACTGTCCAATGTAAAAAATATGCATTTTGATTAATTGAGCAGAAAGTGGGGAAAATAATTTTTATGGAACATTTTACAGTTTTTTTCAGATGCAATGGAAAGCAAATCGTCGCTGTATTTCTGTTCGACAAGAAGCAGAAACATAACTTGATTAAAACCAGATGATTAGTTTCATTTTGGTATCCAGAGTCAATATAATTGTGAGGCCAGTACCTTTACCAGGTTTTTTTTTTTTAACTCACTATATTCTTCACAACAAAAAATATCCTGATATATACAGCGAATTATTTACTAAAAATATCGAGGTGGCTTTGACAGACAAGAGAGAACCCTAAAATGTCAGTTCTACCTATAATGAAATAAAAAGATGGTGGGAGCTCTTGGCAAAAGAAAAGCTGCTAAGTAGGTCATTTTGAAAGAATTTATTTTTAATTTAACTTAATAAACCAAGCTGTGTGAGGATGCAGTTTCACTGGAATATACTCTCTGGCCTTTGCACTCACCAGTGCTCCCTGTGATAACCCTTTATCTACTGAGTGGAAAGTTCCCTGCATAGTGTGGAAAGAAGGAAGTTGGGAAACAGTTTCTTTCTCTGTGCCAAGCTCAGCTCACCACAGCCTCCATAACATGTTACAGAATTCCACACCCTAAATAATTCGAAGTAATGAGAAGTGGGAAACATGATTTTTGCTGGTTTCTCATCTGGCATTTAATACCAAGATGCCTGCAGTTTAGTTTTAGAGAAGAGGGTAGGACTGCCATTTTTTCTGTAGGTTTACCTAATCCTCAGGACCTGGCCTTCCTGAGAAGGGCCAGCTTCTCGGAGCAGCCGGGGCAGGGCCCACATCTGTCCGGCGTGGGGGTGGCCGTGGCAGCAGGCTCTGCTCGGTGGTGAGGGGCTGGGGCCACTCTCCCGGGCGTTCTCCGGCTCCCCGGCCACGTTAACCCCTTCCTGCGAGCCCAGCCCCAGCCCAGGCGCCTCACAGCCCACCGCTAGCAGTGCCGCTGCACTTCGGGGAGTTGCCACCTTGGGTTGCAGGGGTCACTTTCACAACAGGCAGCGTGGCGGTAGCCCTTGGGGTCCCCCCACCCAGTGCCCGCCGGCCGGGGGCGGGGCGCTGTAGGACAGAGCCCCAAGGCCCGCTCCCCCACCCCTGGGCCGTGGTTCGCTGCTTCCCGAGGGAAGAGATGGGGTGGCAGCGGGCACGCTGGAGGCGGCCACGGCGCCCAGGGCTGCGAAGGCCAAGCCTGGAGGGCGGCGGTGGGCTCTGAGTTCACCACCGGCTTCAAAACCCGCGCCGACCCGGCCCGGGGGCTGTCCGCGCCCCCGCACTGGCGGGCGCTGGGGCCCGGGAGCCCACCGCAGGCCCGGCAGCCCGCTCGGAGACAGCGGTGACCCCATCCGGGCCGGCCGCAGCCTGGCCAGGCTGCCCGCGCCGATGTGCAGAGCGCACACCCTCAACCCCAGCCTCCGTCTGCCAGAGCCCCGGCCGGGCCAGACGTGACCCTGGCCCCGCGCTCCCCGCACGGCGTCCAGGAGGGCAGCCTGGGCTGGAGGCGCCGAGGCTCGCTGCGGCCCCGTGCCCTCTCTCGGGTCTCCCGGTCCCGGAGCTCGGCCTCCCGCCTCCCCCAGACCCGGTTTCCAGGCCGCGGGTCCCGCCCTGCTGCCCTGAACCGGGCCGGCCTTACCTGGGCTTTGTAAGAAGCTGCGCCAGGGTCTCCAGCCCGAGCTGCGGCTCCGCTAGAAACAAGTTCAAGGGCAGAGCTGGCTCCGAGGGAGAGGGGACCCTCGTCCAGCCGGGCAGAAAGGGCCGGCAAAAAGGGCCGAGAAGGATGCACAGGAGAGCCTCCTGCGACCCCCACCCAAACAGCAGTGGAAAACGTGCTTTGAGGAGTATAGGATCCTAGCAATCCACTGAAAAAGGCGAAAACCCAGGGACCCCAGAAATAGGAATGGGGCCTGGGTGGGCGGTCCTCAAACACAAACTCCTTTAGTTTATAGAGACTAAAAAGTGCTGACTCCCTTCGTCCTGTTTATTGTGAAACAGGGAGACCTTGCAGAGGAGACAGAAATGCTTTCTTTTGAACAAAAACCAAATTCGAAGACTCAAGTGCACAGCAAAAGCTTTCAATAGTGGGACACAAAACAAAATCGTTCAAACCAGGCTTTCTTTTTTAAAAAAATTAAAAGGAGAAAAAAAAAAGAAAGAAAGAAAGAAGAAAAGAAATCTCAGCCTGGAGAATGAACAGAAATATTTTTACCCTCCTGTGAGCAACAAACCGTTTATCAAAAAAAAAAAAAAAAAAAAAAAAAAAAAAAAAAAAAAAAAAAAAAGAAAAGAAAAAAAAAAGCCTTCCCCATCCCGTCCTCTTTCATTCCTATAAACTGTCTGCTTCATTATCTTACACTCAAGCAGACAATCGTTAGAAATATTTGGAAACGAAATGATCAGTTACCCTCTTACGAAAAAGCTAAAAATACGGAACTGATTTGACCTAGGGATACTCTCTCCCTTTTTCTTATCCAAAGGACCCAGCAAAGAGGGGGTGGTCAGAAGTTGTTCTGGGTGCAAAGAATCAGGGAGGTACAAAACGGGTAAAGGAACATCAACTATGCATCCTAGGGGGTCTCGTACACGTACACCCCTTCTCACACCGTCCCTCAAGGGTTAACATCATTATTTTAAATCGATGTCTAGCTTACAAGTACTTTCCTCCTTGTGAATAAAGAATTTGTATTTTCTGTTACGACGGAATGAAATTTTCAAATGTTCACTAAAAAGAAAGTCAGATGGAGCACATTTAAAACCTCCCAATACCCTTCCAAACAACAGAATCTGGGTGCATCCATTCACTCTACAGCAGATTTTATTATGATAAAAATGAGAAGTACTTGCATAAAATTGTAATGCAATTAACACTGCTTAGGGGGAGGTTTGATCTAGGATTTAAATGAACTAACCTGTAGTAAATTATTAAACCTTCCTTCCTAAAAATTCAGTAAGATGCTACCTTTATGGGAACTGTCTGAAAGAGTAAGGGACCCTGCTGCAATTTGGTCGTCGGAGCAGACTTTACAGCAGAGCAGGGGTTGGGGGGGGCGTGCTAATATTCCTGCCCCTCCCAACTTGCACAAAAGTGGTTCTTTTTTTTTTTTCTGGATTCAAGATAGAAGTTACAGGTCAAGTTGTTCCTATTTATATTAAAGGAATTCTTGGCATACATAGATGAAAAAAAAAAAAAAGGCATGAATTTTAAAGTAACCCAAACTGATGCACCCAAATGTGGGAGCCACTGCTCTAGCGCTGGGACCATTGAATTCAGGGGTCCACACTCCTGGGTTTCGGAACCAGCTCCGGTGATCCTGGGCACCCCGTTGAGGGGCTGGGGGTGGAGGTAGGGGTAGGCTGAGGCTCCATAGGCGCCACTTGGGGAAAGGGAAAGGGAGGAGCAGGAATGACAGAAATGAGTCAAGGAGAGAAAAGATGGCAAGGAACGGAAGAGTGTAGAGGACTTCAGGATGACAGGGAGAGAGCCGGGACACCCCCCAGTGCCGGAGCGCACCCACCTCCACAGGTGGCAGACGTCCCGCCACGCTGCGGTTCGGTGGTTCTCTAACTTCACACCTTCTTAGGACCTGTCCCCTCCTCCACCTCCCTCCCCATTCACACCTGTTTCTAAACGAGATTTCATTAACGCAGTTCTGCGTTTATATTAGCGTTTAGTCAATACCATATCACAAAAAAGGCTGCGTGGAATGCCACCGCCCCCTCCAAAGTCTGATTGGAAAGCTTTCCAGCCTGGTCCTATCGTAATTCCTGGCAGATCACTCGTGCACTCTGTGTGTTCCACGTGGACGCACACTCAGACCGTGCTCTCACACTCCCCAGCCTTGGCATTCCTCACACAGCGAGCAGTCCTCTGCCACAGGCAAGGCCAAGGCAAACGCCTTCAAGGGCGCACGCACACCCCTACATTTAAGGCACCCTCTCCTGGCCCCTTCAATCCCATCCTTGGCTATCTCCACCACCACACTGCCAACAGGTTCCCACAAGTTTAACACCACTATCAGTATTCTGTTTGGAAGGCTGATGGGAATCTCTGAACTGCACTGATTAAAACACTGCGTACAGCCACTTGGTCATTCTGTCCAGACCTTGCTGGGGCTTGAGTACTTTCTAGCACACAATTTGAAGTCTAACTGCAGCCAGAATTAACTGCTCTCTGCCACAAGGTTATCAAACCTGAAACACGCAACACTGGAACGCTTCGGATGGGACGTGGCAGGCCACAGGGCACAGAGGAGCGCCCTGCCTGCAGGTCTGGCAGCAGGGGAAGCCCCGCGTAGAGACCCAAGCGGGTATGGTTCCGACAGTCAGGGCTTTTTCTTCCAGTCGCTTCACCGGTTACTAAGCATTGGTGAGGTGGAAACCCATTTAAGGTGAAGGCCAGGGGAGTGAAAAAGGCAATCATAAGGTCGAGCGACAGCCTCAGTGACAGCGGAAAGTCTGCAGACACGTTGGCGATCGCAGCCTGGCCCAGCTGCCCAAGACGCGCCACGCGCGTGCCCTTGCACTCGGGGGACAGACAACAGTCACACAGCACTGACAAGACGCAGACAACAAGGGCGAGGTGCACTCAACGCTGCCACGGAAGGGCTCCGCCTTTGCCAACCTGGAGGGGACAGGAAAAGCTAGCCAGATCTCCCGCGCCTTCCTGCAAAGCACGTTTACCTAAACGTCGCGGTTCGTGTCCAGGCTGTTCCTGTTCCACTAAAGATTATGTAGACGCAGGAACCGTGGGTGCGCGTGGGTGGGCCGGGTGGGGAACCTCCCTTCTGGGTCCCGTCGGTTTTATTTCGGGAGCGGGAGGGGGAGGAGGAAGGGCTGGGGGAGGGGAGGGCAATCCCAAATTAAAATAACCCCCAGTTCGGAGAACGTTCGGCTGTATCGGATATTCACACCAGCAAGTCACATTACAGTCGCTTTCGCCAGATGGCGGCGGGTTCAACTTCCCGGGATCTCGCTAAGTCAGGCTGCGCGCCCGGGCGCACGCCGCAGTGTGGGCACGCGGGAGGCCCGGGACAGCCGGGAGTGGCGCTGCGCGGGCCGCGGCCGGGAACGCGCGCCGGGCTCACCGGTTTCGGACGAGAAGGTCTCGGTCCCCAGGGAGCGGCACCGGGCAGTCCCGGCGCAGGGTGACCGCGTCGCGGAAGTTAGGGCTCAGCCGGGTCACTACCAGCTTCTGCATGGTGCGGGGGATGGCGGAGCCCTGGAAGTCCAGGAAGTGGCGAGAGTAAGACATGTCCACGATGGTTCGGGCGCCAGTGGACGCCAGCCTCAGCATGGCCCGCCCTCGCCTCGGCCCGCTGTCTGCGCTGCAGCCGCCACCGGTCGGGGTCGCGCCCAGCCCAGGCCGCTCGGCTCGGCTCCGCTCGGCTCGGCTCCGCGCGGGCGGGTCCGCCCCTCCTGCGGCCTGCGCCCTCCCCTCCGCTCCCCCCTTCCCCACACTCGGCTCCCGCCCCCGCCCCCGCCCCCGCCCCCGGCCCCGCCGCGCGCAGCTCCCGCCAGTCGCGCAGCCCTAGTGGAAGCCGGGCGCGCCCGTCCGGATCCCGGCCGGCGATCGCGTCCGCCCCAGCCACTGCTCCTTTAATCTTTTTGTTTTGGTTTGAATCTGCTGGCGCAGACTGGCCAAGGATCCTCTCCGCCCTCCCCCTCCTCCCGGCGCGGGAGAGGCACCGGATATCCCCACCCTCCCCTCGCCCTGCAAGCCGGATTTGACTCCTCTGGCGGGGGAGGGTGGGGGCGGCGGAGAGCGAGCGAGGGGCCCGCGCGTCGGGCGATCGCTTCGGCCCTGAGCGGCGGCGGCCCCGGGCGGCCCCGAGCGGCGCGGCGGCCGGCGCAGGCGCCTCCCCTTCCCGTGCGAAGCGTTCACTTCCTTGCAAGGTGGTACAAATCAACCCCGAGCGCGGCCGGGGCGGCAGGGCAAGCCGGGGCCTGGGCCGGGCGGGGAGACCCTGCGCCAGTGCGCGCGCCCCAGCTTCGGCCAGGGGCCGGGGCCGCCTGGTGCACCGCGCGCGCCGCTCTTGGGCCTCCGGTCTTCGGAGCGCTTCGCCGGCTTCCTGTGCCCTCCGTCTGTCCCGTGCAAGTTGCACGAACTTAACCATTTTATTTATCTTGGCCTAGATTTCATGTTTTTCCACAAATGTTTTAAGTAGCTCTACAAGACTGTTACAGGTTTCCACTGAGAGTGAACACACGCTGAAACTAGAGGGCCGAATTCCCAGAACACAAACATTTAAAAGTGCCAGGTGGGACTGCCCAGGGCGTAATAGAATTGGGGAAGTTGC